>JAJAGP010001940.1:0-146318 GCA_025084515.1 Ancistrus triradiatus
AGGGAGTCTGCATGTTAAGTGGTTTAAGTTTTATGTTTTAAAAGTGTAGTGCATACGAGCCATGTAAGCCTTGCCACTATATTGATCGGTTACGCACCGTCACGTGCCACTGGCATGTAAGCCTTTGCATTGACATGCCACTGAAGCCAGTGCAGTAACTGTCATGTACCGCTAAGGGGCGCTTGTGGCAGTGGCACGTGCCACTGGCCTGTTCATTGGCATGCCACTGAAGCCAGTGCAGTAACTGTCATGTACCGCTAGGTGGGCGATTGGCATGCCACTGAAGCCAGTGCAGTAACTGTCATGTACCGCTAGGGGGCGCTTGTGCCAGTGGCACGTGCCACTGTCATGTAGAAAAAGCCAGTGGCATGTGAAACGTCACGGTACAGTACACTCCTCGGCTTTAACTGCTGCTGCAATTGTGGGTTAAGGGTCTTGCTCAAGGACCCAACAGGGGCAGCTTGGCAGAGGTGGGATTTGAACCCAGGACCTTCTGGTCCATAGTCCAGTACCTTACCCGCTAGGCTACTTTAAATGTCAATAAAATCATCCGGTACATGTTCATGAAGCTGATCATGTAATTAGATGGAGTCATTTGATATTTGTACGGTCATCTGTAGGGCTGCATCACTTTTATTTTGAAAAGTGCTTTTATCACGTGAGGGAGCGTTGACGGTTCACAGCATTAAGGGTTTAACACATCAGGTAAGCTCTTTTTCTGTAGACGTCCAGTTTTCATTTGACATGTCAGTTAGACACAAAACATGCGGTTGTGCAGTTAATGCCGCATTCTGCTGTACATTATGTTCACGTGCTGAAATGTAAATGCTTAATGACAAAAAAGCTAACCCGGAAATCATGCGTGCTAATGTCACTGCTAGCGAAAATACAGGGCGAGTTCGTGGTGCATCAGTGTGTTACAACCCTGAGCTGTACAGAAATGTATGGTGTTGTATTAAACTGCACTACATCGTATGCAGTAATATGCACTACCCTACTAAACAGTATGCAATGAAACTACTATGTCGTACCGAGTAGTGTGTACTTCCTTCCTAAAGAGTGGCAATTCAAACTAAGCTACATCATACTGAGTAATGTGTACTGCTGTACATAACAGTATGCAGTTTAAACTGTACTACCCTACTAAACAGTATTAGCGGGGTCTGCTCACAGCTCCAGCGTCCCCGGTTCGATCCCGACTTTGGTCTAAATGGACCGATCTCATTTAAGCATAAATAAAAACCTTCCCAAACATGAGCGAGCACCAAACAAGTCTGATTTTAGAAGGGAATTTAATTCTGAACTTTAATTTATATCAGACAATTCATATATAGGACACTTTCTGAATGAATAATACATATAATGTATTGTTATATATATAATACATATAATGCATAATAAATACGTTAATAACTTTATGACATCTCCGAAATCGTCTGAGCATTTTTATGTAAGCTTTATCTTGATAAACTTTCCGCATAGTAAAAAATCTTAGAACTTCATTCTGTGACACAATAACAGTATTACTTTAGAAATTATGCATTTAGTTGGGAGTCTTCTCATCTGCCATTACCGAGCTGACAATGCATTGTGGGATATTTCACTGTCCAAGTCCGCACAAGTCTGCTCCGATGCATCCTCGATAATGTGGGCGGAGCAAGAACACATCCGGGGATTTGGAGCGGACTTGTTTAGAAGCGAACTCAGAAATGGAGCAGTGCTTGGGCTGTGACTGATGATGTTTCACAAGTACAGACAAGAACACAAGTACAGAAAAGTACTCATATTGAGAACCGGCCCTTGTGTTTGTCGTAAATAGCCATTGATGCTGAAAGTGACGTCAAATCTTCTTCTTCTTCTTCTTTCGGCTTCTCCTTTTATCAGGGGTCGCCACAGCGAGTTAAACGTTTCCACCTCACCCTGTCCTCCACATCCTCTACTCTCACCCCAACTCCCTGCATATCATATCTTCATTCACCACAACCAAATAACTCCTCTTTGGTCTTCCTCTCCGTCTCTTGCCTGGCAGCTCCATCTCCAACATCCTCCTACCAATATATCCACTATCCCTCCTCTGCACATGTCCAAACCATCTCAGTCTTCCCTCTCGAATTTTGTCTCCCAATTTTCCAACCTGTGCTGTCCCTCTGATGATCTCATTCCAAATCCTTAGCGACATCAAATAAACAAACAAAATCTAGTGGGAACAAAGCATGTTGTGGCAGCAAATGTGGGTGGGGGGTAAACTCCATACTGATACCCGTGTTTTGGGTGTAATTCTTTGGGTCTCCACAAACTTTGGTCTATATAGTGTATTATTTGGTTGGTGGTGCATTCTTAGCACAGCAGTGACACTGACTAGATTTGACTCAAATCAGCGTTCAGTCATGTCTGCTTTTCACAGGCCAGAAATGGAGAGCCGCTTTACTAAAGGCAAGTCCGCCATCCTGGAACGGCCTCTTGCTCGAGCCAAGACAGAGGTGAGCGTGAGCGCGTTTGCGCTGCTCTTCTCAGAGATGGTGCAGTACTGCCAGAGTCGTGTGTACTCTGTGGCTGAGCTGCAGGGTCGACTGGCCGATATGGGCCAGGGTGTCGGGGCCAGTCTCCTGGATGTACTCGTGATGAGAGAGAAAAATGGCAAGAGGGAGACCAAAGTGCTGAATATTCTCCTGTTTATCAAGGTGCGTATACGTCTTGGAGCTTATGGGTCATGTTTGATATGTTGTGAAGACTGTGGGACTGTGGTAGCCTAGCGGTTAAGGTACTGGACTATGGACCAAAAGGTCCAGGGTTCAAATCCCACCTCTGTCAAGCTGCCACTGTTGGGTCCTTGAGCAAGACCCTTAACCCACAATTGCTTGGATTGTAAGACTGTACCAATTGTAAGTCACTCTGGATAAGGTCTGCTAAATGCTGTACATGGAAATGTGAAGTTGTGTGGGGTTTTGGTTTTGGGGTGGCGGTGGTTGATTTGGGCAGTCAGATAAGTGTCAGATATTTTAGCCAACAAAACCAGAGTGTACAGACTGATATTGTGGAATCAATGTTTTGGCGTTGTTACCACATTTACACGCACATATTCGTGTCTTATCCCTATCTGGATACAATCCTGATACTCAAGACACATGAAACGATCTGGTGCAGAGGTTCCCTCCTGATGCGACTCATCTAGGTATTGAATTTAGTCATATTTCAGCTTAAAATTTCTGTATGGTAGTGGCCAAAAGTCTGAGATCACTAGTGATTGAGGTGTAACATTGCATCGTGACATGATGCAACAAACTGTTCTTGTGCATCGTAGTGATTGATTATGTCACGTGTGTTCTGTTTATGACTCCATCTAAGGCAGTGTTTCTTAATCCTGGTCCTGGACCCCCACCCTCTCTGCACATATTAGTGCTTTAAACACATGTCCTCAATAATCCAGGTGAGAAAATCCCAGAAGTTGAATCAGTTCATCTGGGCATAAGGTTTCCCACAAAACCTCATGTCCAGATGAACTCATTAAACTTCTGGGACCTTAAACACACCCACTTAAACTCAGTAATGGGCCTGTTAATGAGGTTAGTAATTGCATCAGGTGCGTTGGGAGCAAGGACAACACTAAAATGTGCTAATTCTGGCTCTAGGGCCAGTTGAGAAACCCTAATCTAAGGCATTTTTAACACCAGAGGGTGCAATCATACATCATTCTCCAAAATGCATTTAAAACTCATTCTACTTTCTTTTACTTGAGATTGTTTTTGTTTACATTTTTATTAGAAAAGTAAAAATTCTTTTGAATCTTCAGAAATAAAAAAGGAATGTTTTCACTCGCTTACTTACATTTACAGCATTTAGCAGACGCCCTTATCCAGAGCGACTTACAATTGGTACAGTCTTACAATCCAAGCAATTGTGGGTTAAGGGTCTTGCTCAAGGACCCAACAGTGGCAGCTTGGCAGAGGTGGGATTTGAACCCTGGACCTTCTGGTTCATAGTCCAGTAACTTACCCGCTAGTCACCCTTAATATATGGTGAAGCTACAATAGAGCTGTTTATTTACAATTTGAAACATAGTAACATATTTTAATTGCAGGCGACTGATGTTTTTTGATTGCCTGTATATCTGTGTGATTTATGAGCATCACCAATGACTTAACTGTAACGTTGCTGCTTGCAACGCTCTGACCACACTGTGGCACCACACACAGTGCTTACGCTGTTTGGTTGAGATTGTACACAGTTTGCTTACCTACTTGAGTGGTTTATTAGCCAAGGTCTTCAAGGAAAAAAATGAAACAAGCAAGATCTCCTCATCAAGATCTTGTCATCTTCCATCACAAATTCAAAGAATGCAAGAAACCTTGGTGTAATCTTTGAAAACCAACTGAGTTTCTCTGCTCATATTGCCACACTGACCCAGTCATGCAAGTATCTCCTGTACAACATTAGAAGAATTAGGACCCTTCCTTTCCAAGGAAGCCACCCAGGTGCTGGTCTAGACTAGACTACTGAAACGCTCTTCTGCCTTTCCATGTGTACCTCTGCAACTGAATCAGAAAACGTTTTCAGTTTACCACAGTTTTCTCATGTCACCCCACTGCTATGTTCCCTTCACTGTCTCCCTGTAGCTGCCCACATCAGATTTGAAACCCTGATTCTTGCCCAAGTAGCCAAAAATGGACCAGCACCTTTCTATCTAAAGGTTCTAACCAAACCCCGCTCTGTACCTCATACTTTTTAAGACTCGGCTCAACTGTACCCACCACTCAAGATGAAAGGAAAGCAAGCATATCGTATCAGTAAGAGTACTTTTACCTGAGTAACATTTTTGGCTGGTTTACCTACCTCTGATGACCGGTCAGCCTGTTGGTTCAAGTCCAATACACAAAAAGAAACACGTGTGATGAAGTGGTGTGGAAAAGCCACCATAATCACACACTGATTTATAAACATGAATAAATCTAACGATTCATTATCAGCTCAAATAATTGTCAGGCCTAGCAATCCTGTAATTGTGCTCACCAAATTATGACCTAACTATGCTGGTCCCTCAAGTTCAACTGGTAGCTTCATCGTAGTGTGTTTTTTGGTCATTGACCTTATGGTAAAAAAAAGGACAAGCTGCCCTGTTTGACCCATATTTAACTCTTCTTCTTGTTTGTTTTCATTACATACGGTCTCTCTTCTTTGTTGTGCATAGGTAAATGTGTGGAAGGCCCTGTTTGGTAAGGAGGCGGATAAACTGGAACAGGCTAACGATGACGACAAGACCTACTACATTATCGAAAAGGAACCGCTTATTAACGCCTACATCTCTGTGCCTAAAGAGAACAGCACCCTGAACTGTGCAGCCTTCACCGGCGGCATCGTGGAGGCCATCTTGACTCACAGTGGCTTCCCAGCCAAAGTCACGGTGCACTGGCATAAAGGAACCACGCTCATGATTAAGTTTGACGAGGCAGTCATCGCTCGTGACAAGGCTCTTGATGGGAGATAAGAGAGGCCAGGGCTTTTGCCTCACTGATACTGAATTTCCAATTTATGATTAGTATGTTCGAGGAAGGAAGCTCAATGTCAGTGAGGGAGCAAGGGTGCACTTAGATCTGAGAGGATTCCTTGGCAGCTAGTTGAATTAGCAGTCATTCAGGAAATCACTTGACCACACATGCTACAGAGTTGAATTTGAGGTAATGGGTCCGAGTTTATTGAGAGCCATAATGGACATTTATTCACTGGCAACTTTATAGCGTCTGAATTATTTTCCAACCATTTTGAAATGTAGAGTTTTTGAAGTGAGGTGAGACGATAAACTTCTGAAATATTGCAGCATTCACGTTTCATTAAAAGATTGTGTAGTCTTGCAACATGCAACTTCTTTTCATCTTTCACTTTTACATACATACCAGGTATGCACCGGTTAACATCCATCTGATCAATCGCATTAATGGCCAAAATCTTAAGAATTATAATAGGAAATAACAATGTCTTATATGCATCCAATTCACAACTGAGTGACAGAACCAGTTTGAGCGTACCTTTGCGACACCTGCTGACAGAAAATGGAATTGCAGTTTTGAAAGGCAGAAAAAAGGATGGTCTAGGTCTACGTTCTTTTTCGTTTTTGGTCAGTGTTTCAAGTTTTATAAGATATACAAAGATAACTACTGTATTGTACAGTACTGTAATAAATGTTTTCATATTGTGTTTTAATGAATATTATTGTTTAAAATACTGTGGTAACTCTTCGAATTCGGTTCGCAATGCATGTTGACCATAAATATTTGTCTCGCTACTCGGCGCACTTGCTTAAACATGTATGAGCTGAGCCGTGTGACTCATTTTAGCCAAAACTTGATTCATCATGATTCAGTACACAGTGACTGACGATTCAGACTCCAGTACTGTATTCTTAGTGCACATAAGTCTCCTAACTTTACATTTACAGCATTTAGCAGACGCCCTTATCCAGAGCGACTTACAATTGGTACAGTCTTACAATCCAAGCAATTGTGGGTTAAGGGCCTTTCTCAAGGACCCAACAGCGGCAGCTTGGCAGAGGTGGGATTTGAACCCTGGACCTTCTGGTCCATAGTCCAGTACCTTAATCGCTAGGCTACCACAGCCAGTAACTGAATTCCTACTGCTAACTGAAAGTAAAACAGGAACTTCATGCTCCAGAAGACACAGACAAGCTGTAGTTAGCATTAGCAGCTATGCTAGCACCGTGAGTGCACCAATACAATTAGTGCTTTTACAGTACAGATGCTCGGTATAGAGCGCTCTACCAAACTCTAGTTCAACTCGGCAGTTCATGATACGTTTAACTTATGATGGATTTGTCTGAATATATCCCCATAGTAAGTCAGGGAGCACCTGAACAATACAACTCCATGAATGCATGCGATGCTTATTCAGTGTGGATTTTCTGGGGTCTGGAACGGATTCATTCAATTTACATGATTCCTTATGGGAAACATTTGCTCGGTCCTTGTCGTTTTCGGTACTCAGCAAGCCTTCAAGTTAAGGACGAGATCCGAGGTACCACTGTGCCACTATGTGCAAAGTATCTAAACGTGATTATGGTAATGACCAGTCAACATCCATTTCGGTCGTTAAACGGTGCATACATGTACTTTAATATTTGTTATTAACATTTGTCAAGTCTTATGGGAACATTAAACTTCCTCTTTAACCTACAAAAAGGCATGATCAGCTTTTTGTCCTATTACTTATGTAGTAATCAAGAGTGTAAATGATTAATCGTCAACATGCTGCATGTAAATCAATGCCTTGAAGCGATTATTGATATGTTTGTCATACTTGTAGTGTATGTAAATAATAGCATATTAAAGTGTGATGGTGTGATTTATGGGTCCTCATTGATGGTAGCCAGTCCATTTATTAAAGTGTGTAAATCTGCAACAATAAGCCTGTGCATTACTTCACACTAGGGCTTTTAAAATGTATGCGCTATTTTTTTAAATACCACGTTTTTGTTACTTGACCACGTGAGGCACCTGTACTTATGGGCTGTGTTTGAATTCCTACTTTCTACATAGCAAACACTGCACTAGCCTGTGGATTTGATGCTCACTAATGACATTGTGACCTGTAGTGAAAGCAGGGTGTAGGTTTAGACGTAGGTCTAGAGTGAAAGTCAAACGGAACAAGACAGGGTACATGTGGGTGAACAAAAAGGGAGGGGAAGATGGTATAAATACTTGGGGTTGAGAGTTCTAGGTAGTGTGTGGTAGAGAGGTAAGGCAGAGAAGTTGAGGAAGGCCAAAGAGGAGATTGTTCATGTGGTGAGGGAGGACGTACAGGTGAGTGTTGTGACAAAGAAAGGATAGGGCGTGATGGAGAGGGATGATCCACTGTGGCAACCCTAATGGCAGCAGAGGAAAGGAAAAATTATTAAGCCGATAGTGAACAAAACTATGAGCTATTGGGACACTTCCTTATACGACTTCACTCATTACTGTGTGACAGCAGATTCTGTTCCATTCACACAGACAGTTAAATAAATGGTTTAACTTGCATGTGCTCCTTCTCATAAAAGTACCTGACAAAATTAATATAATTTCACGCATGGGCCGGATACAATCATTTTGCACCCTCAACTTCATTTTTGGCTTCACACCCTTTGGAAGAAATAACTGAAATCAATCGCTTCCAATAACCATTAGCAAGCTTCTTACACCTCTCAACTGGAATTCTGGACCACTCTTCTTTTGCAAACTGCTCCAGGTCTCTCACATTTGAAGGGTGCCTTCTCCCAACAGCAATTTTAAGATCTCTCCACACGTGTTCAATGAGATTTAGATCCGGACTCATTGCTGGCCACTCCAGCACTTTGTTTCCATCCATTTCTGGGTGCTTTCTGAAGTATGTTTGGGGTCATTGTCCTGCTAGAAGACCCATGACCTAGGACCCAACCCCAGCTTTCTGACACTGGGCTCTACATTGCAACCCAAAATCCTTTGGTAATCTTCAGATTTCATGGTTCTTTGCACACAGTCAAGGCATCCAGTGCCAGAGGCAGCAAAGCAACCCCAAAAACATCTTCAAACCTCCACCATATTTGACTGTAGATACTGTGTTCTTTTCTTTCTTGGTCTCATCTGTCCACAAGATGTTTTCCCAGAAGGATTTTGGCTTACGCACATACATTTTGGCAAACTGCAGTCTAGCTTTTTTATGTCTCTGTGTCAGCAGTGGGGTCCTCCTGGGTCCTGGGTCTCCTGCCATAGCGTTTCATTTCATTCAAATGTCAAATGCTGACACTGATGCAACCTGAGCCTGCAGGACAGCTTGAATTTCTTTGGAACTTTATTGGGGCTGCTTATTCACCAGCCAGACTATCCTGCTTTGCAACCTTTCATCAGTTTTTCTCTTCCGTCCACATCCACAGAGATTAGCTACAGTGCCATGGGTTGAGATTGTTGATATTTTTCCACAGTTTTGGTCTTCCTCTTCTCCATGCTTAGTGTAGCACACACAGACACACAATGACAAGATTGAGTCAACTTCTCTCCTTTTTATCTGGTTTCAGGTGGGTTTATATTGCCCACATCTGTTACTTGATGTGCTTGAAACAAAGTTATTTGGCCACAATTTTAATAAGGTGCCAATAATTTTTGGAGTTTTGTGTGAAATTATGTCAAATTTGCCTTTTTTTCTCTGCTTTTCTGTGTTGTTCCAAAATACACAAAGGAAATGATTGCGGGGGTCTGTAGTCCATCCCAGAATTCACTGCCGCGGTTTTTAATGAGGTTCAAAACTGGAGGCTAAGCTTGTTGTTTTGAAAAGTGTTATCTCATTAGGACACAGTGAGAGAATGTAGATGTCCACAGAGTTCTTTAATGGTGCATTCACTGTACAAAGGAAACAAACATTACAAACACATTCATTCTTCTAAGATAACATCAAAACAGGACCCAGTGAAACAGAATAACACTTACATAACTCATTGTGACATAGCAGTTCTCATCCACCATAGGACGTCATAGGATTTAAGAACCTTTTGGTAAATATAAATAGGTTCAATACAAATGAAAACAGACACTTGTGTTTCAAAACCTTTATTGACTGATTGATTGGGGACGTGGTAAATTTTAGTTATATCCGTTGACAGTGGGTAAAACCTGTAGTTATGTAAAGGAGAAAATGTGCTTACCGGTGATTATTTCCAGAGAGATAGAGAGCATGTCTTCATTCAAGGGAGAAACTAAAAACTTTGTTTGGGAAGGTATTGTACCTTCTCAAACAAAGGTATAATAAGGTCTACCCCCCACCCCCAAAGCTAAACCACCCCACCCCACATTTGCGTGCTAAAACCGGAAGTGAAGTCATCACACTTCCTGTTTGGTTCCAAATTAGCCTCTCTTGTAGCAAGAAGCAGGAGAGCCATGGTTGAGTGTTAGTGGGGTTGGAAATATTAAAATTTGGAAAGACTAACTAATGGACAGTTATATAACTTGCATTTGCATGTGATTGTTGTTGCGTTTTTTGCCCACTGTCATTTTTGGGGTTTGGACTGTTTGGAAGTCAGTTGGAATTAAGAAGGTCTAATAAATATCATCTCTCCAGGCTGGTAAAAATATGTGAATCCTTGTATTTCACTTGTAGAACATTCTTTAGCAATAACCAAGTTCCCTCTAGCTGCTGAGCACACTTTCACAATGAAGGGTGATTTTAGAGGATTCTGGCCTTTCTCATGTTAGCCCATGTCAGGTCATCTTGATCGGGTTAAAGCCTGGACTCTGACTTGACCATTCCACATTCATTCCTCGCATTAACAATTCTGTTGGTCATTTATTTGTGTGTTTTAGATTATTGTCTTGTTGGATCATTCTATTTTTAATAAGCTTCAGATGGTGGACTCTGACATTCAATTGTTAAAGGTTTTATCACAATTTGTAATTCATTTTTTTCTCAGTGATTGCTTGATGCCCAGGCCCTATGGCATTGAAGCAGCCTCAAACCTTACAGTCTATGTGATTATGTAGGTATAGGCAGTATAACCACTGGAAAACCACTAGAATTTCAGTATACCCACTTAAAAAGGTTGAAGGTTGATTTCCTGGTGCAAAAAAGTTTGCTTAATAATTTACGTGCTTAATGAGGATCTTCGGTCACTGATTGAAGACCGTGAGAGACACAGCCGTTTGGGAAGCCAGGAGAAGTTCATTTCACCAAGTCAAGTCAAGTCAGATCTATTTATATAGCGCTTTTTACAGTGGAGCATTGTCTCAAAGCAACTTTACAAGTTTAGATTATCTCCTAATAACTACGTCCAATCCCAAATTGAGCAAGCCTAGGGCGACAGTGGCAAGGGAAAAAAACTTCCCTGAGTTGTTATAGGAAGAAAACCTTTGGAGGACCAAGACTCAAAAAGGGACCCCAACCTCCTTGGGCGGCGTATTTAGATATAAATCTATGAGCAAAAACTTAAAAGTCATGGAGTCAAAGTTCGAATAAAATAAAATGTGAAGTATGCACATCGGCATTAAGTGGCACGGGTATGGTGGGGCTGGAGCTGATGACGGAAGCAGCTTGAGTGGAGCTACAGCAGATGAACATCATGTGTGGGGCTGGAACTGGTACCGGAACACATAATGATTGACTTCTCCTCTCAAACTATAACTCCGGCCTCTCCTCGTGAAACTGCAGCATTGATTGGCTGTTCAGTGCTGCTGATGATCCTGATTGGTGGTTGTCCTCCCAAGTTTCTGCCACAAATTGCAATCTATTGCACAAGAACCCACTGCACAGAGTGAAAGGAATGGGGCAGAAGAAGCAAAATGCTCTGCACCATAATAACATGCTGCCATATTGGGGGCGTAAAGACCCATAAAAAGCAATTAACATAGGAGTCTGTTATAATAATTAAGTAAAATATGGTAATTAGAGTTCAGTAGAGTTCCATATTCCAAAAATACTCAATCAATATTGGATTGCTGCAAAACTCAGTTTGCAGTTATGTCTCTGGCAGATATGTAAATGATTAAAGGTGTGGTCTGATTAGACACTGGGTCTTGCCACAAGAAGGCACAAAAGTGCTTCCCCCACTGCCCTGTAAAAAGGCTTTCAGAAGCTACTTTTGGGTAATGTACCTCTTGGTGAGAGATTGCTAGACATGCTTTTATGTCGCACTTGAAGACATTTTTCCCAGTTGGGGGGGGCATCATCTGACCTAGCTGTTAGTTTTTTGTTTAGAGCAGTGGTTCAGTGAGGACACGCAAAGACAGCGAACAGGCTCTGAGCAGCCCAGACAGATCACCAGTACAGAGGACTGTCTGATCCACCGACAGGCACAAGCAGCTCCCAGAGTTTCATTGCCCACCATCCAGACACAGGTGGCACCTTCACTACACACCCCTGTCTCTGCCTGAACCATTTCCAGATGCTTAGCAGAAGGAAATTTGTTGTCACAGCGCCCATTACCTGTCCTGCTATTGACAGGCAGCCACCGTTGCCTTTGTTTGCAGTGGTGTCATGAACGAGAATCCTGGACCGATATGGAATGGAACCATAATGTCTTCATCGACGAATCCAGGTTCTGACGATGGTCAGGTTCGAGTATGGAGGCCTTGTGGTGAGCACTTCAGGCCTTTGCTGCTGCATGACACACTGCTCCAGCTGCTGGTGTGATGGATGATGCTCTACAGGTCCAGCTGCAACATCTGTAAGTACATGTGCCACAGGATACCATACGGAATTTGTTTGCCTCCAATGCCCAACTATATCTCATCTTGTATCCAGGCTACAGGCGGCCTAATGGGGTAACTAGGGCCTCCTTTTGACAGTTTTTCCCAATAAACTCATCATTTGTTCTAATATTGTAATCATTTACATATATCATCATTACATTCATAAATATGACATTTAATTCGATTCCAACAACTCCTTCTTGGTGAAGTTTTTTTTGTCAATGACTGTACTTGGCCTTTATAAAACGTTCCAGTGTGAGTGTGTGCATACATGTGACCTGCGATAGCCTGGTGCCCTGTCTACGGGTGGTTCCGCTTGGGCCCTCAGACATCCCCGCGCCACTGAATTGGATTAAGACTGTATGGAAAGTGAGTGTATAGTCTGTTTTTGTAGCGGCAAGGCAGGTCACGTGACTGCTGCGGTTCAGTCACATGACTACCGTGTGGCTGCTGATGCTCTCGTGAGCTACGAGAGCCGGACGGGGTGCAGAGGGCTGCTCGGTAGTCTCATATGAAGCCCGTATGTTTCTTTATTAAAAGCGGTTTATTGTCGCGGATTTTAATGTTTCGTGCCTCAGGGTGGTATTTTATGTCGGATATTTTCTTCGTATTGTCAACATGGCCGTGGTTAACCACAATAACGTCGTTCACGATTCCTCGGGTAAGTTAAAACTTTAGTTTCTAACGTTGTAATGTTATGCGTTTGCTACAGTTTACAGAATGCGCCTAAAGTCGTACAGTGTAGCTTGTCAAAAATGATATAAGTTTATATATAGCATATCTGTATATAAACTGTGTGTGATAATAAGCATGACTTTTAATAATCAAATTATTTATGCCGCCAGGCGAGACAAAACAAAACTTAGTAACTAAGCAAACACAAGTAACTCTTGATGTCAGTAATACGTTAATCAACGACTGATTAGTTTTCGTTTAAATAGTGTAACATTAAATTTGCAACACCTAGTCAGTTTTCCTATGCCAAAACAGCAGGCAGAAAAATGCTACAGTGGTGCTTGAAAGTTTGTGAACCCTTTACAATGCTCTATATTTCTGCATAAATATGGAAGTGTATCATTTGAACAAAGGAGATTTCTGAGGAGCTCAGAAAAAGAGTTGTTGATGAGATGCTCATCAGGCTGGAAAAGGTTACAAAACCATCTCTAAAGAGTTTGGACTCCACCAATCCACAGTCAGACAGATTGTGTACAAATGGAGGAAATTCAAGAAAATTGTTACCCTCCCCAAGAGTGGTCGACCAACAAAGATCACTCCAAGAGCAAGGCGTGTAATAGTGGCGAGGTCACAAAGGACCCCAGGGTAACTTTTAAGAAACTGAAGCCTCTCTCTCAACATTGGCTAATGTTTAATGTTCATGAGTCACACCATCAAAGAACACTGAAAACAACAATGGGTGTGCATGGCAGGGTTTTGCAAGGAGAAAGCCACTGCTCTCCAAAAAGAACATTGCTGCTCGTCTGCTGTTGCTAAAGATCACGTGGACAAGCCAGATAGCTTTTTGGTAAGATGTTTTGTGGACGGATGAGACCAAAATAGAACTTTTTGGTTTAAAAGAAAAGCGGTATGTTTGGAGAAAGGGAAACACTGCATTCCAGCATAAGACTTTATCCCATCTGTGAAAACCCAAAATGGTGGTGGTAAGTATCACGGTTTGGGCCCGTTTTTGCTGCATCTGGGCAGGACGGCTTGCCACCATTGATGGAACAATGAATTCTGAATTATATCAGAGAATTCCCTAAAGGAAAATGTCAGGACATCTGTCCATGAACTGAATCTCAAGAGGAAGGTGGGTCATGCAGAAAGACAACGACCCTAAGCTCCCAAGTCGGTTCTCCAAAGAATGGTTAAAGAAGAATAAAGTTCATGTTTTGGAATGTCCAAGTCAAAGTCCTGACCTTAATCCAATGGAAATGTTGTGGAAGGACCTGAAGTGAGCAGTTAATGTGAGGAAACCCACCAACATCCCAGAGCTGAAGTCATGAAAGGTAAAATGTAATTGATGTGGTCCTATGCATTAATCTTTCCCACCAACATACCAGCTTAAAACTTCAACCTTGGAGCAGTATTTTTCTGCTCATATAAAGTATTTACACTGTGAAAAGGACCCGGATTCCCATATGTTTGATGGGGTTGCAGATGGTAATATTTTTAATGTTATCCTCTGTTGAAATGAGCATGTACATTTGTTTAAATGTTTATTAACAACCCATAAGAGAAATCTCCTGAAGGTGGAAGAACTTCAGGTGGAACAACTTATCTCTTCTGGTTGGGACTGAGCATGTGGTGATGCATAGCACACTGTGACTTTGTGTGTGTGTGTGTGTGTGTGTGTGTGTGCGCAAAAACACCCTCATGGTATTTCAGACAACTTTATTAGAACTAGGGATCTTTATACTCCAACCCTGCTGCTGTTTTTCTGCTTTCAAAGTAGTTAAACTGAGAAAATTAGAATGTGAAAGTCCTGTTTGTTTGGTCAATCTATTTGCAGAGGGAACGCTTCCTGAAATGTGATAATTAAGGAACAGCTTTTTGCTTGACAAAGTGCAGCGGATGGGATTATATCACTTTGTATGTTGGGGTGTATGTCACCATCAACCCTTTTTCTGTGACACACCCAACACAGTATCTCAAATATGGCTGTGGCCGTTCTGCTGTCATTTTGTTTAAGTATGTTTTGCCTGATAGGACGTGACCTTAGACATAATGTTTGTAGCAACAACTGTTTTCAGTGTCAGGAACAATGATATTTTGTCTGAGAGAGGTCTATGACTCTTAAAATTTGTTATTGACTAATAGTAACTTCAGTCCTAAAGCCAATTGTATGAAATGTTGAGACACTCTAAACATTGTACAGAATGCTGTGACAGTACTTTTAAAATTCCATAAACAGATACCACAGAGTATGAACATCTAACTAAGCGTTACTGAGGGTGGTTACATGCACATTTTGTCAGTAATGCGATCAACAAGTATACATGCACTTGAGTTATCAGATAATGGGAAACCTCCGGGTTTGCATGACTCAGACAGTAATCGGATTTCTGCTTTGCAACCAGCCAATAATCTCACAGAAATATGTGACCTACACTGTAGATTTACAGCATTTGGCAGACGCCCTTATCCAGCACACCTAACTGGTACAGTCTTACAGTTCAAGCACTTGTGGGCTAAGGTCCTTGCTCAGAAATCCAGCTCTCTTTATCTGATTACTTACCGTATTTTTCGGACCATAAGGCGCACTTAAAATCCTTTAATTTTCTCAAAAATTGACAGTGCGCCTTAAAATGCGGTGCGTCTAATGTATGAATTAATTCTGGTTGTGCTTTCTGACCTAGAACCGATTGTAGATGGTACACAGCGCTCATAAATCTGTCAAAATGTTTTAGCACGGCCTTGGTAAGTTACGAAGCTTACGGCCACCGTAGTGCGCAGCACGCAGCATAGCGGAGTAAGTAAAAGGTAAGACGGTATGTGCTTCAGCATTAGGGTACGTGCAATTCATTCATTTATTTTTTTCGAAGCGGATTTCAAACACAACGCTATCAGTTCACGCAGTACAAACATGGTCATAGAGCAGCTGCGAGAGAATTCAACATTAACGAATCAATGGTACGGAAGTGGAGGAAGCAAGAAGACGCCCTGCGCCAGGTAAAGACCAAACTGAGCTTCCGACGGAACTTAAGAGTTTTGTTTCATTTCATGCGCTTTATAGCCCGGAAAATACGGTAATCTGATTTCTAGATCGGTGTATGCTGTGTACATGACCACGTGAATAATTAGTCCGTGGCCTCTTTTTCCATTGACTTTAGCATTTTGTTCTCGCTGGATTTGGAAACCCAGAATTAAATGAGCCACGGAATTAAAGGCAGCAAAACGGCTATCGACCACTTTGGGGAGATTCTGAAATGCAGTACATGCACAAGAAAATGAATTATTTTATTATTTAATATTAAAATTCGAAGTTTATGTCACACATTTCTCTGAGATTGTTGTCTGGATGAAAGTAGAAGTCTGATTACTGCCTCTGGGTACGCTGGTTTACTCCCACAGTCCAAAGACATGCATTAGGTTATTGGTTATACTAAACTGGCCCAATCTGAGTGTGTGTTTATGACTAGTAACCTTGTGTATCGTAAATGGCCATTGATGCTGAAAGCGACGTTAAATAAACCAAATAAACAAACAAACTAACTAAATATCTATTGAATATTGGTCTGAATTCACCACTGGCATATTATACGAACTCAAAAAGGCTGCATGAGTAGGTTTCACATCTAGCTGTCATTTAAAGGCAGGGTAAATCGATTGTCCAAGTGGTTTCAGGTGTTGCTCTTGGTTGATTGGAGTGGAAGACTGCAGCCCCAGCAGCTCTTTGTGGATAAGAGTGATGGTTTAGAGTCATTAGCTGAGACTTAACACGAGTAATACTACCTAAAATGTCAGTCTTTACAGGAAGTAGGCACTGTTTCACAGTTTTGTGGTCAAGCACTACATGACCTACATCCTTGGGTTTTTGCCTGTCTAGTGTACTTGTCTGGGGGATGTGAGATAATGAGATATTTCTCTTAGATAAGAGTAATAGCAGCAAACCTCTCTAAGGTTTAAGATAAACAATAAAACAGCAGTAAACCTCAGCTTGTTACTAATTAATGATGCACTAATGTTTATTGTGTCTATTTTCAACATGTTTCATCCTGCAGAGTAAGAGAGAGTTCACAACATTACTGGAAGTTTTTACTTTTATAATAACTTGTATGGAAAACATCACTTCAGTTCTAAGTTGTGTTTTTGTGGAATAATGTGAAATAAGTCAGGTAAAGCAGTAAATGTAGATATACAGTGGAACCTTGGAATTCAAACTTAATTGGTTCCAGAAGGCTGTTCGAAGTGGCATCAAGTTTTCCCATAAGCAATAATATAAGCAGGATTCATTCATTCATTCTTGTTTTTTATGTCTATATTCTGTGGTAGCCTAGTGGGTAAGGTACTGGACTATGGACCAGAAGGTCCAGGGTTCAAATCCCACCTCTGCCAAGCTGCCACTGTTGGGTCCTTGAGCAAGGCCCTTAACCCACAACTGCTTGGACTGTAAGGTTGTACCAATTGTAAGTCGCTCTGGATAAGGGCGTCTGCTAAATGCTGTAAATGTAAATATTCCTATGTAGTTAACGATGAAAGCATGAATAAAGCAAAGGAATGTAATACAACCCATAAAACCAATAAATAAGTGAAAATAAAGTGAAACAAATGGCCACTGAGGTGAACGCAGTTTCGGAACGTATATCACTGGGACAGCGGCGCTGAGACCGACTGTCTCTGAAATCGCATTCACAGGCTAATATACATGTATGTAATATAATAATAAAATATTAAAAGAATGTCTCATATTATACATAATAGTTTTTCTTCATTTGGGTTTTATGGCGATTGGCATACCGTACTCTTGCATTATCTCCACTGGAGTGGATTTTGTGCGTCGTGGGTGGAATATCTCATCATTGAGTCTTCTATTGAGTGCCCATGTTCAAAGTCAGAATTTTTGTACGAATTTGGGAGCAAAAACGACTGTGATGTCATTGTTTGAGTGAAGAGGCGTTCAAAATCTGATGTTCTACCGTATAATGTTGGAGTTTTTTTTTTTTGATGTAATAAAATGTAAAACTCTTATTCAGAAGTGTAGACCAATCACATATTGAGGTCAGATATCAGCTTCTAACTGTAGCCAATTGATCCACCCATTATTTACATAAAGAGCTGTATGGTACTGTTTCAGAGGACATGTGTTTTCAGTCTTAAATTGCCCAGCTGAAGTTAATGGTGTGTGTTTTGGAAATCGCTAGGCTGTGTGTGACAGAAATAGAAAGACAGATAATCTAGGGATGAATGAAGTTTAATACAGAAAGCTAAAGGAGCAGCTTTGTTTTCTCAGGGTAATTTGCACAGAATGCTCACCTCTTTCTTAATCCTGTAGTAGCCCAGAATGCCACTCTGTCAACACACCCAACTCAAATCATTGTGCTCAATAAGGCTGGAATGGGCATGAGAGGCCAAAAATACTGAGCATGACCAGAATTGGGCACCAATGGCTAACCACACATGATGACAGATGCAAATGCATGACTCAGTAATTTTGTTATGTTGCACAGTCATTTAATTGCATGGTCCAGTTATGACTGCCTAGCCAGTGGTCAGTTTAAGTCTAAAAGTTATGATCAACATGTGTTTAAGGCTTGCAAACTAACCCTACTTCTACAATGACTCAGTTAATCTCATTGTCACATGCTATTTGGAAATTGCTCATCAGTACTCCATGAAGGCATATTAGTCATCTGACTTGCCAGCAGTATGCTTGAAGCTTGATGTATTTTTTCTTGTTGTTGTTGACACAGCACAGCAAAGACTTTTTAACGCTCTGTAGTTTTTCTAACACTCAAGTAATTTAGGTTACAAGTGTTGCTACCATTTACTCATAAGTGTCATTTTCCACTTTGTATGACACGAGGACTCGTGCTTTCAACACTCACTTGGGTTATATTTTATTATTTATGTAGGTTTGTGTTAAAAAGCTTGAATCTTGGAAGAAAATTTAAAGTTAGGGTCATGTTATGGACCAGTTAAGATATTACTTTCATAAAGGGTTTTCAAGTAGAACCCTAACCCATAAGGGTAGAACTATGATGCACTTCTGGAGTAAATTTGCTGATTTATGCTGGTGAGAAATTAGTCGTAGTCGAGGATGTGCTGAATGGTTAAGTGGCTCACCACAGTGACACAGCATGTTCAATTCATATCATTATAATGACTCATTAGTTTTTCTTTCTTCTGTGTATGTATTTTTCAGTTCCTGTTCCTCACATACATTGTTTTTCAAACAAGAAGGCAGCAGTTGCATATATTGGTCAAATGTGTTCAGTTGTGTGTATGTTTTAATTTGTTTTGGAGTTGTGGAACTTTAGTTGCGCTCACATTTTGAGTCCGTATTTTACTTTTTGCTCTCAGAAACTATACCCCATATGTCTATTCATATGTCATCTAATAGTCTGTCAAATTAAAATGTGAAAATCATGTACGGACATAAAAATCTCAAGGCATTTCAGTTATTTAATAGCAGAAAAAACACAATTTGATTTGTGAAAGGTCCGTTGTGGCCATGGGTCTAAATAAAGAGGATACCTTTTACATTTTACATTTACAAGGACCCAACAGTGGCAGCTTGGCAGAGGTGGGATTTGAACCCTGGTCCTTATGGTCCATAGTCCAGTACCTTACCCTCTATGCTACCACAGTAGTTAGCACTCCTCCCAAAATCTAGTGTCTGTGTGTGTATATAAATACCCACGTATAGTTAGCAAGGTGGTTTTCTAACAGCCATGATGGAATCATGGAAGATATTGTGAATTTATGCAAAATGTATATGAATTTATATTCATTTCAACACTTTCTAATGTGTATTTCTCAGTATATGTTTGAGGTTTTATTTAGACAATGAAAGTGTGCATAAACTTTTACCCATGGTGCAAAGCAGCAATGTGTTGTTATTGGTGACTGAATTGTGATACCCTAGACTGTGTACTGTAAACATACTGTTAGCCTGGACGGTTTGAACGTGTTTGGTAGAGTTGGTGAGGCACAGAGTGAGATGTTTCTTTTCAGCATTTTGTGGTTACACACTGTGTCAAGCCTGCATCATTAAATAACACCAGCATTTGCAACCATGTCTATGGTGTTATTTCATTTGGACCTCTGTGTTTACATGTGATTAGTGGTGTTTGCAATACGTTATGCTGATGGATGTAGGTACTGTGGTGCTTGGAAGTTTGTGGACTCTTTAGAATCTTCTATATTTCTCCCAAAATATGACACACAAGCTCATCAGATATTCACACAAGTCCTAAAATTAGTTAAAGAGAACCCAGTTAAACAAATGAGACATTTTATGGCATCTCAACTAAATCCATTTGTGTTAATATGGAGTTGGTCCTCCCTTTGCAGCTTTGTCAGCTTCCACTCTTTTTCAAAGGCTTTCGGCAAGATTTTGGAGTGTTTTAGCCTATTCAGAAGAGCATTTGTGGGGTCAGACACTAATGTTGGATGAGGCCTGGCCTTCAGTTCCCATTCTATTCCAGAGGTGTTCAATGGGGTTTGAGGTCATTGCTCTATGCGGGCCAGCCAAGTTCTTCACACCACACTCACTCAACCATACTGTTAAGGACCTCGCTTTGGGCACTGGAGGAAGGGACCTTCTTCAAACTGATTTCACAAAGTAGGAAGTATACAGTTGTCCAAAATGTCCCTTCACTGTAACTAAGAGGCCAAGTCAGCCCATGAAAAACATCCCATAGCATTATCCCTCCTCCACCAAACTGTACAGCTGGTGCAGTGCAGTTAGGCAGGTAACATTCTCCTGGCATTCACTAATCCACTCATTCATCAGCCTGCCAAATAGAGAAGGGTGAGTCAAAACTCCACTGAACATGTTTCCATTGTTCCAGAATCCAGTAGCAATGTGCTTCACACCAGTCTATTTAATGCTTGCCATTGTGCCAGGTGACATAAGGCTTGCATGCAGCTTCTTGGCCATGGAAACACATGCCATGAAGCTCCTGGTGTGCAATTTCTGTGCTGATTTTAATGCCAGAGGAGGTTAGGAACTGCAATTACTGAGTCAGCAGAGCATTGTTGTTGTTTATGCACTATGCGCCTCACAACTAGTGGTCTTTCACTTCATGGCCGAGTTGCTGTGGTTTCTAAACACTTCCACTTTTCATTAATACTACTCACAATTGATTGTGGAACATCAAGGGATAAAAAAATCATATATGGAATTTTGTCCATGTATTGTATCTTTGTTCAAAAGTATGTGAACTTCTAGAATTGGCAGTTAATGTGAAGGTGAAAGTAGAGTGATGGGTTAGGTGTGTGTGTGTGCCCTGTTGATGCTGGAAAAGGATACAAAACCATTTCTAAACAGTTTGAACTTCACCAATCCACAGACGGTGTAAAAATGGAGGAAGTTTGTACATAATTGTTACCCTCCCAGGACTGGTCGACCAACATGTAATAGTCCATGAGGTCACAAAGCAACCCTGGATGACTTCTGAGCAACTAAAGGCCTCTCTCAAATTGGACGATATTAATGTTCATCATCAGGAGAACACTAAACAACAGTGATGTGCATGGCAGGGCTGCAAGGAGAAAGCCACTATTTCTGCATCTGCAGTTTGCTAATGATCACCAAAACAAGTCAGAAGGTTTTTGGGGAAAAAAGTAGTGATGTGGGAAAGGACTGACTCGTAGTTCGTGATGAAACCCACCAGCCTCCCATAGTTGAAGTTGTTCTATATGGAGGAATGGACTAAAACTCCCCCAAGCTGATGTGCAGGAACAACATTTCTGCATCTCTCTGTTTACAGCATTACACACTTCTGCTGTCAAACACTGCAAGCTGAATTAGTGCCACTCACAAACCTGGACAGATAAGATTTGTTCACATTTTTAAGCTAATGTGATTGACACTATCTTGACAGCAGGTATGAAGGCTCAGCTGCAGCCTAAATAGTCCCGCATCTTTTCTTTCATTAAGATTCATTCAAGCATTCATCTGATTATTCTGTGGCATAGAATTTCGTCTGCCAAGAGACATTCTTTCAAGTCTTTTTACACATGGTTCAGTTCAGATCTCTTCTGATTAACTGAAAGTTGATGGACAGTTTGTCTTCATTAATGATAATCGTTATAACATTGCATAGTCACTGAGACACTAACTGATATGTTGACCTGTGTATTCAGTGTTGAGGATTTTGAAAATGTACTGCACTTCGTTCACAACGTCTGCATTATGTTCTGTGAAACAGGACATTGACCGAAATGGATGTTGACCAGACATTAAGACAGTCGCATCGTTTTTTAGGCTACTCCACTCTTATGCTTCACAGTAGGTATGGTGCTCTTGGGATGCAATTCAGCATTCTTCTTCCTCCAAACACGACGCGTTGAGTTTTTACCAAAAAGTTCTATTTTGGTTGCATCTGACCACATGATGTTCTCCCAATCCTCTTCTGGATCATCCATATGCTCTCTGGCAAACTTCAGACGGGCCTGGACATGTACTGGCTTAAGCAGGGGGGCACACCTGGCACTGCAGGATCTGAGTCCCTCTCGGCGTAGTGTGTTACTGATGGTAGCCTTTGTTACTTTGTTCCCACCTCTCTGCAGGTCATTCATCAGGTCCCTTCATGTAGTTCTGGGATTTTTGCTCACCGTTCTCATGATCATTTTGACCCCACAGGATGAGATCTTGCATGTCGCCCCAGATCGAGGGAGATTATCAATGGTCTTGTATGTCTTCCATTTTCTTACAATTGCTCCCACAGTTGATTTATTCACACCAACTTGCTTGCCTATTGTAGATTCACTCTTCCCAGCCTGGTGCAGGTCTACAATTTTCTTCTTGGTGTCCTTCGACAGCTCTTTGTTCTTGGCCATGGTTGCGTTTGGAGTCTGACTGTTTGAGGCTGTGGACAGGTGTCTTTTATACAGATAACGAGGTCAAACAGGTGCCATTAATACAGGTAACGAGTGGAGGACAGAAGAGCTTCTTAAAGAAGACGTTACAGGTCTGTGAGAGCCAGAAATCTTCCTTGTTTGTGGGTGACCAAATACTTATTTTCCAAACATGATTTACAATTAAATTCTTTAAAAATCCTACAATGTGATTTCCTGGATTTTTTTTCTCATTTTGTCTCTCATAGCTGAAGTGTACCTATGATGAAAATTACAGACCTCTCTCATCTTTCTAAGTAGGAGAACTTGCGCAATCAGTCGCTGACTAAATACTTTTTTGCCCCACTGTATGTAAATGCATCAGAGATGCTCCTAAAAACACAAATGGAACACACAGCATCCCTAATTCAGTCAAAGCCTAAACTACTTTTAACTAATGGAAATTCACAATAATTATAAAACATACAGTAATGTACATAAATAAGCAATTGAGTCTGTTTTTGTTTCCTGTAATAATATTTAAGACCTTGGTCATTAAAGTGAATGGCTATTTACTAGGTAGACATTAAACGATGCATGCAAAAACTTTAGTTGACCATTGAGCTGACTGGGTTGGTGTTAACTGCTTTTCCTTTTTATGGCTTTATAGGCTAGATAGATTATTTGCTGACTTTTCTGCTGATCCTTAGTCTTCATAGCTTGGCTCCTGCATCGGTTTGCCTTTTCCCCCCACTTTCTTTCCCTTTTACTTTTTTATTCTTCATGACCACATAGATTACTGCACTTTCCCTTTTGCTTTCACCTGCAATTGTGTGTAAATGCTGGTTTTGACTTCTGTAGTTTAGTGTGATTTCTTTCACATGTAATCGAAATGTCCATCTTGTCACTTAAGAGTGCTGCTATGTTTGTTACGACTTACTTGTCCCTTAATGAGGGTTTCTTCCCAGAAAATGTGTGGCCATTCTCTGCTTACTATTGTGGTTTAACATTTGCTCGCTCAATCAGCTGTAGACCAGAACATGCCAATTTTCAGCTCTTGGGCTGAATGTCCTGCTGCAGTGCAGCTTTTAACATCACATAATTGTAGTGTACTCTGTAGTTTAAGTGGAAAACAATAAAACACACAGCCAAATGCTGCCTATAGTTGTTTAGTTCTACGTAATGGGTGCCTTGCATTTTAAGGATGGAACAATTTTAGTAAAAATGTGTACTCGTACACTTATGTATTGAAGCCACAGGGAGATGGTAAGATGTTAAGACAACGATGGGATTAGATTAAATTATATTTTGATGGGTATGCAATATAAAACCCATAGTAAAAGATACAAGCAGGCCTAAGAATAGTCCACAGGCAACTAGATGCTGCACTAGTTGGGGAGGGTCACCTCTCTTTTCTACATTGTGGTCATTCCACATGCCATGGCTGATGTGATAACATTTAAAGCTGACAGATGCTGCAGCTGATATCTTAATCATGAGATGTGTGTGTTGCATGTTTTACACCTCAGTTCGTTATTGTGCTTTTGTATGGTTGATGCAAAATTCCTCCTCCTTGTTTTCTAGAAAAGGATCGGTTACTATCTCCGGTAACTCACTATGGTTCCCGTTGTTGCAACAACCAAGACAATGGAGACTCAAGGCTGTACCCATCGAATGGAACCTGGGTGACCACAGATCAGGAAGAGGAAGCACTGCGCAGGAAATTAAAATATTTCTTCATGAGCCCATGTGATAAATTCCATGCAAAAGGCAGGAAGCCAATCAAACTGACCCTGCAGATCATAAAAATCATCATAGTCACTATTCAGGTAGGAGACCTACAGTTAAATACGGTCTTACGGCCCCAAATCAGAAAATGGTGGGATGGTATAGAATGTGCAAAAATAAAAAAGCAGTGTGTCTTGCATTTATATTTACTAAGAATACCAAGTGATGAAGTGTTTTAGGTGAGATTTTGCCCCATTCTTCCAGCAAAAACGTCTTAAGGTGTGCAACAGTGTGTTTTTTTCAATTCAAAAGTCTCCACACATCCTGCAGACAGGCCAGTCCAGCAGTACCTGTACCCTCTTCTTCCACAGCCATGCCTTTGTAGCGTGTGCAGCATGTGGTTTTGCATTGTCCTGTTGAAAAATGCATAGGCGTTCCTGGAAAAGATGTTGTTGTGAAGGTTGTGTTTCTCAATTTTTTTTATCTGCATTTTCCGTACTGTTCACACTTTTCTGATTTGGGGTTGTAGATATAGTCGGTTCCATAATTGCTGGCAGAACACTTGGTATGTCTGTAGTAATGTCTGTGGTACTTTGAGCAACCTTCCTTTGCCATAACAGTACAGAGTCTTCTCTTAATATGCTTGATGAGATTAGCCCAGAATGTTTTCCAGAATTTAGGTCAGGGCACTCCTGGCATTTCTTGAGTTCATTTTGCCATGTATTTTAGCAAGAATTCAAAGTGTTTTGAAGGTAAAAGATCACAGATCCTCCACCTTTGCATTTTACTTGAAATGTATTGCATTTTGTTGTGATGATGAATATAAAATGTATTTTTAAAAAATGAACACACATCTACAAGTGTTTGATTGACACTAATGATTTTTGCTAAATCACAATTGTTAATGGTTTTTGCTCATATTTCACCCTAAAGTTTTTTTTTTGTAGTTAAAAAGCACTAGATATCCATAGGAGTGGACAATGCAAGCTTCAACAGAATTCCTGTATTACTTTTTAATAATTCAGTAACGTTATTATGTCTTCTTGTGTTTGCTGCATCACAACATTCATTGCAGTTTCTCTGACAGAGGGCTGCCAAGGTATCTTGATTACCAGGATGATTAAGCTGTTTTCTGGTGTGTCACGAGAGCTTGTTTGTGTATTTGTGACTGAATCTGCTGTAACACAGAAGTGAGCAAAGTGTATAAGGAAGTGTCCCTAGTTTACTGCCCTCACCAGTTCTGTTCCCTAAAGGTTACTGGTGCCCTGTATCGTATGTAGAATGTAGGGAATAGCTAATAGGGGACTATTTAAAATACAGCCCATAACCTTCAAGTGGTCAAGCATTGAAAATGCGATTAATGCTGCAAAAAGCTTTAACATACTTTAGTTTAACCCTAGTCTATTATATGTATGTTGTATGGTTTTCATACAGCAGTGACTGAATGGCTTCCCTCATGTCTCTGTCTAGCTGGTGCTGTTTGGTTTGAGTAACCAGATGGTTGTAACATTTAAAGAAGAGAACACGGACACTTTTAAGCATCTCTTCCTCAAAGATTACAGCGATGACTCGGATGAAACTCTGGCAGTATACACACAGGATGACGTCTACGAAAGCATCAACTATACAATACAACAGGTAACGAGTAACAGTGATGGATGATGAACAGTATTGTTGTGTTGATACACTTCAAAAACAATCGTCTTCAGGGTGATTCTTCTTAATTATTTTACTCTGCCACTGCCAAGGAAAAAACTCCTGGAAAGCTGTAAGTAATATCAAGATTAACCTATTTTAAGCATGGTGCAGATTGTGTCATAGTTATAAACCTTGAATGTGGTTTAAATAGTTTAAAGACCAACAACAAAACTGCTTAGTCATGCCAGCATGCCAGTCTTTTGGTTGTTTTTTTGCCGTCTCATCAGTAGCACTGTGCATTTCCTCTGTGTGCTTAACCCATGATTTGCCAATGCTGTTTTGGTCAATTATGAAACATCAGTGTTTGGAAAAATGGCTTACATAACCACACTCCGGTAAACTGCTATATGTTGCTTTATAACATCTTACAACACTTCAAAGGATATAGTATGTCCTTATAACCCGTAAGTGTTGCTGTGTGTCCAAATATGAGCATGGAATTCCAGTTTTGTTTATTGTACCTTGCTCTAATTATAAGGTTTATAAGGTTTCCAGCTTTAATCAAACATCTGATCCAGCCATTCAAGGTCTTTTAAAGCCAAGTGTACTGGACTAAACCCTGGAGGATTCCAGGAATGAGGTTGAGCAGCTTTTCTTGAAGGTTTCACTTTTCTGAGGCTTTAACCAATACAGACTGGGTGGTTTATTCCGGTTGAGCCTCCTTTATTTGTAAAATATCATCTCTTTTTAATGAGCCTCTATATCTGTCTAAAGTTATGCATTTGTTATGAACATGATGATAGCAATACTATGTAAAGCTTTTCAGAGACTAGTATGAGATTTGTAAGCACGTTTTTTGTAAGCTCCATTGTTTCACATCGTTGAAACTGAAATTTCAGTTCTTCTTCCTTGTTAAAATCTCATGCACAGGAAAAATATCTTTCATTTAACCCTTGTCTGTGTATAAAACATCGTGTACCATGCAGGCGTGCAGTATTTTTTTCAGCACAATGTAGCCAATGTGACCTGGTGATTTTGTTTTATTCACAGACTTAATATATCAACACACTTGACCCAAAATCAAAAGAACTGAAAACTAGATTTTTAAAAATGATTTATTTTTACTTGCAATCACACACGTAACAGTATTGTTAAATGTATGCATAGTTAAAAACAAACAATTTTGCATCACTGACACAAAATTATAATACAACTTGACCACATTTGCATAAGGTCTGACCTCTTGCTGGATATTTTTCAGCAAATACACATTAGGTATCGTGTATATCTTGTACATCTTTTATTTGGGTTATCAAATTGTGGAGAAAATGGCTGGCTTACTAGTCTGCTACTAGTCTTTTCTTTTTTTTAGTTTTATTCTATTTTTGTTTCTCACAAACTGATTATCGTTTTTTTTTCTCTCTCCTCAGTACCTGGCCCTGCCAGATATAATCGTAGGACGCTATGCATATGTGTATGGAGTGGGATTCAATGGCAGCGCTCTGTCTCTCTGCCAGCAGTATTATAAAAAGGGACGGATTGACCCGACCAACGACACCTTCATCATTGACCCACACATTATCACAGGTATCTGAAGTTAGAGACAACCCCCAGACAATCAGACTGCACACAATTCATCATTTATCAGTCACTTAAGAGATGGCAATTTAATTTTTTATGTAAACTGTCCTCAAACCTGCAAAGATTGTTTAAATGTTTTCTAATCAGAGATGTTAGGAACTGAAAAGGAATTAAAACAGTTCTTCATGCTCAATTGAAAAAAAATGCTCAGAATTTTTTACATTAGGAAACACTAAAGACCACGACCATAAGCTAATGCTGTGTACAAAACTGGGGCCGGATTCACGAAAGCTGTCTTAAGAAAAAACACTAAGAAGTTCATAATGTTCTTAAATGCAGTTCTTGAAAAAAACTTCATTAAGGAGTCATAATTTTTTTTTTCATACGATTTTCATAAGAAACTCATGATTGTTTTCTTCTGTAGAATCCATTGCATTTTACAGCTTACAATATACTGGGAAAAACACATTTTGAATTTGTATTGACCATTATTTCCATTATTACTTTAATCCTCTCTGAGGACGGCAGAATGAAGGAAATTCAAACCAAGCATTCACAAAACTTAGAGGTGATGGTAGAAGAAATAGCCGGCTTTGCCATAAACCTTCCTTAGATTTTTGTATTTCAAGGATGACCTTCACTCAAGTCTTTTAAGCATTCAAATTTACATTTACAGCATTTAGCAGACGCCCTTATCCAGAGCGACTTACAATTGGTACAGTCTTACAATCCAAGCAATTGTGGGTTAAGGGTCTTGCTCAAGGACCCAACAGTGGCAGCTTGGCAGAGGTGGGATTTGAACCCTGGACCTTCTGGTTCATAGTCCTGCACCTTAACCACTAGGCCACCACAGTCCTAATTGAAATGTAAGCCTTATTCCCAGTAACTAAATCGGTTAAAGTTTTAAATTTCGGTGCTTCCCTTCAACTCTTACAGCCTAAGACAAGTGTGAGGCTATCGTGAGGTTAAGAAAACATTTAAGAACGGGATGTGTTCAAGAATACCACTCGTTCTTAAAATCGTTCTTAAGAAGAGAGCTAAAATAAGATCATTCTTAAGAAGTTATTTGAAGAATAAAAAACTTTCTTAACCTTTTTTCCTAAGAATGAAGTTAACAAAAAACACATCTAAGAAGATTTTCTTTCTTAAGAAACTTTCGTGAATCCGGCCCCTGTTCACTCTATTGAGCACTATTTTGGGGTTCAGCCTTTTTGTAGGGGTGTCTGAAAACAGTGCAGAATATCCTGTGCACTTTTAACAATTCTACAGTGCAGCGCAAGAAGTAGTGTACATAACCGTGTAACCTAGCAGACAAGGAGCACGTCTTATTAACTTTCCTTAATGTTTCAAATGAGCCTCTTTTTTTGTTGTGTCATGAGTTGACCACTTAAAAAGACCCGGGATACGCATCACTACTTACGAACTTCCCGCTATCTGACCCTGACATGGGCACATAGACCTGATGGAGACTTTCTCTGATTTTGGCTGTCGTGTTAAAATGAATATAAAGGCTTTAATATTAAATGTTAGACATAATGTTAAATGAAATGTTAAATATTATATCCGGGACTATACTCAAAATATTTGGGGCTTGGGCCCTGGTAAAATGACCTGATGGCGCTCTTGCTGCTGTCTCATTACCCAGTTTTAGTTCTGTTGTTGGTTAGAAAGCTTTACATAGAGGGCACTCTATATAGGAAAGTAGGCAGCAAGGGCACTCTCTCGATATTGAGACAGAGCTGATGAATATGCTAAAAATCTCGGCTCGCTGATCCTAAATAAATATTCCATTCGCATTTCTTTAAAAGAAGGCGCAAATGCGAACTGTAGAACCCTGCAGTGCATCTGCTGTCTCACTGTAATGAGCAAAGCCGTGTAAGGTAGTGTCTGAAGCTGGTCAACAATCCAGTCAGTCCTGATCCCTCAAGAATTCTGTCCCCAGTAATAGTGCACTATGCACTCCGGTTGCTGGGGCCGGAGTCTGGAGTCATGTCTGGCCTGCCTGCCTTGTCCGCTAGCCGGGAGTGTCGAGTGGGCGATCTGGCTGAACTAGGCTTCGGTCCTCGTGATCTTGACTCATGCATCCTTGCCTTAGAATAAGGGCAGAGCTGGGGGTTCATAGTCAAAGAGTCTTATGGTGATCAGAGACGTTGGGTTGCTGTCTTCTGCCGTTAGTGGGGTTGCCAATGTCTCATGTGATCCCTCTTGGCTGTGTTTCCTACCAGTTCTCCTCTTTCTAGCTATGCTGCTATAGCTAATGCTGCCGGGGTCTCATGCTACACTTGGCATCAGTGATTGACATGGCATCAGTGATTGTTAATAAACACTGTGCTCTTAATCAATAACTAATTACATTTTCTGTTTTCTCTCCGAGCTGTGTTCCGGCAGTTCCGGCCCCACACATGATGTACATCTGATGGAGCTCCACTGTGCATAATTCACATTTTATTCGACCATGACTCCATGACTTTAGTTTTCGCTCTTAGATTTATCATCATACCCCGGCCACTTAATGTCGATGTGCATACTTCACATTCTATTCAAACTTTGACTCCATGACTTTAGTTCGCTCTTAGATTTATCATCTACGCCGCCCAAGGAGGTTGGGTCCCTTTTTGAGTCTTGGTCCTCCCAAGGTTTCTTCCTAGAACTGGGGAGTTTTTCCTTGCCACTGTCGCCCTAGGCTTGCTCAATTTGAGATTGGACGTAGTTATTAGGAGATAATCTAAACCTGTAAAGTTGCTTTGAGACAATGCTCCATTGTAAAAAGCGCTATATAAATAAATCTGACTTGATTGACTTGACTGACTATGTAGTGATCATTATTTTTGAATGTAGGGAATAGTGAATAGGAACACAGCATTAGTGAGCTTTCTATTATTTTATCATGTTACAGATAGGTGGTCTAGTATAACTTATGCAATGGCTTCAGGCACAAACAACTAATCATCACCAAAGTATGTGGTGCTGCATCATAAACCACAACCCATTACACTTTCACCCTGCCTTAGAACCCAGGTTCCTCTTTTCCCCATACTAACGTCACTGGTTTAATCCTGACTAAATATTCAGTTACAACGCACAGACATGCATAGGGACAAGTTTGTGGTTGCTGTTTTTTCCCTTGTTGCAGTTCCATCCTGTCTTTAGCTGGAACCAGAGCATGTGAGCGGTGCGGTGACGTGATTTTTGGGCAGAGTGCATAGTGTTTTTTTTACAAAATTGGAGTGTCAGTGCTCTCTGACATATACATGAAATACTGGCCTATGACACAAAATTACACGGTACATTGTTTACAAGAATTAGTTTCTTGCTTGCTTCCAAACATAAGTAGGCCTATGAACTGAATTTAGCTACAGTGATCAACAACTGCTCTTGTGATTAAATGAAGCAATCATTTGTGTGCTGTGGTAGATTTTGGTTGGAAGTGTAATTTATGAAACGTGTATATAGATGAAGAAGCGCAGCCAACAATAGCAGAGAGGGACAGGGATTTAAAAACATCTTCCTGGAGGTCAGGCCAAAATAAAAGTGTCACAAGTGAGGAAAAGGGAGCTGGACCAAGCCTTCTTCAAAATACTGTACATGGACTTTGAGGCACTCAACAAGGGGGAACGTGAAGGAATGCGTTATTTAGCGAAGGCTGCACAGCCCAGCTACGTCCCACCTGGCTATGGCACTGTTTGTGATGTTTTCCTGCCCTGGTGATGGAGTGAGAGCAGAGTTGAGGATAATCTTTTGTGAAATTACCACTACGAATTATGTTGGAAGATCTGCTTTGATTCAAGCGTCTATTCATTTTTTCTTTTAACCTTTCCTTTACCTGATTGTTTAGAAATACAGTGGTGCTTGAAAGTTTGTGAACCCTTTAGAATTTTCTATATTTCTGCATAAATATGACCTGAAACATCATCAGATTTTTACAGAAGTCCTAAAATTGGATAAAGAGAACCCAGTTAAACAAATGAGACAAACATAATATACTTGGTCATTTATTTATCGAGGAAAATTATCCGACATTACATATTAGTGAGTGGCAAAAGTATGTGAACCTTTGCTTTCAGTATCTGGTGTGACCCCCCTGTGCAGCAATAACTGCAACTAAATGTGTCCTGTAACTGTTGATCAGTCCTGCACATTGGCTTGGAGGAATTTTAGCCCATTGCTCCAAGAACTTTATTCTTCTTTAGCCATTCTTTGATAGAACGACTTGTGTGCTTAGGGTCGTTGTCTTGCTGCATGACCCACCTTCTCTTGAGATTCAGTTCATGGACAGATGTCCTGACATTTTCTTTTAGAATTCTCTAATATAATTCAGAATTCATTGTTCCATCAATGATGGCAAGCCGTCCTGGTCCAGATGCAGCAAACGGGCCCAAACCATGATACTACCACCACCATGTTTCACAGATGGGATAAGGTCCTTTGCTGGAAATGCAGTGTTTTCCTTTCTCCAAACATAACACTTTTCTTTTAAACCAAAAAATTCTATTTTGGTCTCATCCAAGCACAAAACAATCTTCCAATAGCCTTCTGGCTTGTCCACGTGATCTTTAGCAACTGCAGACGAGCAGCAATGTTCTTTTTGGAGAGCAGTGGCTTTTTCTCCTTGCAACCCTGCCATGCACACCATTGTTGTTCAGTGTTCTTCTGATGGTGGACTCATGAACATTAACATTAGCCAATGTGAGAGAGGCCTTTAGTTGCTTAGAAGTTACCCTGGGGTCCTTTGTGACCTCAACAACTGTTAAACGCCTTGATCTTGGAGTGATCTTTGTTGGTCGACCACTCCTGGGGAGGGTAACAATGGTCTTGAGTTTCCTCTATGTGTACACAGTCTGTCTGACTGTGGATTGGTGAAGTCCAAACTCTTTAGAGATGGTTTTGTAACCTTTTCCAGCCTGATGAGCCTCAACAACTCTTTTTCTGAGATCCTCAGAAATCTCCTTTGTTCGTGCCATGATACACTTCCATAAGCGTGTTGTGAAGAGCAGACTGATAGATCCCTGTTCTTTAAATAAAACAGGGTGCCCACTCACACCTGATTGTCATCCCATTGATTTTAAACACCTGACTCTAATTTCACCTTCAAATTAACTGCTAATCCTAGAGGTTCACATACTTTTGCCACTCACTAATATGTAATATTCTATCATTTTCCCCAATAAATAAATGACCAAGTGTAATATTTTTGTCTCATTTGTATAACTGGGTTCTCTTTATCTACTTTTAGGACTTGTGTGAAAATCTGATCATGTTTTAGCTCATATTTATGCAGAAATCTAGAAAAATTCTAAAGGGTTCACAAACTTTCAACCACCACTATAAGCCATTACAGTGAACTGAGAAGTTCATCTTTCCACATTGCTGTGTGCTTAGAGAGTAATCTGAATTATGACCTCCCTTTTTCTCTTGTCTTTAGATTGTATAGGAGTAACACCTCTGGAAAAACCTCGAAGATTAATGGAATATAACTTGAAAAACTTCACCCTCAAATTCCACAAGTAGGTCTGAATGTTGTATGAGATGCATTATTAAATGCAACTGTTTCTGTTTTTCAGTGTTTTGTTTGTTTACTCTCTTTAGGCTCATCAATGTGACAATACAGTTTCAGCTGAAGGCCATAAATCTTCTGAGTATCATAAACAATGAAATTCCAGACTGTTATACATTTTTAATCACGGTAAGCTATCTCATCTTGTTTTTGAGTAAGAGTTTTCCTTGTCCATCTGTTGTCTTTGGTCAGGTGCTAAACAGCTTTCCAAAATGGCTTTCCAAATGTATTATAATTCATTTTCTCAGTTGTAAAAAATGTGGTATTGGCATTATGTATCAGCCATCGGTCACCCTGCTCTCTAAATATCGGCATCGGCCATTTTATAAACTCGTATCGCTCAGCCACTAGTCAGATCATTGATCAGTGTTATCTTCTGACTGCATGAGCAGGTAGTGCTGGACAATAAGGCTCACAGTGGCAAGGTGAAGATCAGTCTGGATAATCAGGTCTCTATAAAGAAATGCAGAGAGCCCAGCATCTCTGGCCATGGTGAGATTCCTTCAGTTCATAATATTTGTACTATGTTTTTTATATACCTGTTATGATATAGCGTTAGCAAATACAATACACATTATGTAATCTTTAAAATTTTGGTCAGTTTAATGCAAAAAAGAAAATGAATGAGTAAAATAGACATGTGCACTGAGTGTGTTCATTTTCCATTTCTCCTTTGGTGTCTCTTTAATTACAGTAACTGATATTCCTCTGTCCATTAATGCATCATGTAATATACACATGCACCTGATTCCACTAGTTGAATTCTAAGAGTTTAATCCTTCATATTCCATTCCTCTATCTAGCTGAGAACTATGCTAGGGTGGGCTTTGATGTGGCTGTTGCATTGGTGTGTGCCGTATCTCTGCTGCTCTGTAGCCGATGCGTCCTTAAAGGAATCCTGCTTCAGCACGTAAGAGATGCCTGTACAGACATTACTACCAGTAGCACTAGTAAGGAATGATTATGACTCCTTTCCTTTTCCTTTCTGTAGGAGTTTGTGCAGTACTTTAAACACAAGCTAGACCGCAGGGTATGTTGGGATGACAGGTTGGAGTTCATCAGTGGCTGGTACATACTTCTCATCGTCAGTGACGTGCTCACCATCACCGGCTCTATCATGAAGATTGGCATCGAGTCAAAGGTAGGAGAGGTTTTAGAGGAACCTAAGAAAGGATTCAGGATGTGCTCATTAGCACTTCACAATAAATCCGATTAAAAAACATTTAATGATGGCGTCTGGTTGCTGAATGAATTACATTGTGTGGTAGTGCAACCTGAGTCGTCTTAATACATCACATCACACCGAGAATTCAGCGGACACCTTGAGTCAGAACCCTGTACTGCGGCATCTACAGGAGCGGAGATTGTAGTTTACACCCCATTTTAAAGTGTTTTTCTTCCTGAGCTCAAAATCGATGTAGTACAGTGCGAAAATAAATATCGCGATATATTGCTGTATCGATTATTTTAGCACCACCCTAGTACATACTGTTGATTCATAAAACCTTGATTTGTAACACACCCAGATGAAATAAACATAATTCATGTTAAAAGCCTGATTGTTTTTCTATAGCTGAATTGTTTTTTGTCTATAATTCTCAGACCAAGTCTGTCTTGCCCTTCTCTTAGAACATGTCTTCTTACGACCTGTGTGGGATTCTGTTGGGAACATCAACCCTACTGGTGTGGGTGGGGGTCATTCGTTACCTCGGCTTCTTCCAAAAGTACAATGTAAGTGATCACTATTTCAGGAGATCATCTCACTGACTGCTTATGTTCAAATGTTTGTGTAGTAGCTTTATTGCACAGTCTTGGCATTAGTCACTGGTACTGGACTGCAAAGCTCGGTCACAGCACCCATCTTACCAAGCTGAAACTGTTTGTGTCGTGATGTACCAGGTTTTTTGGGGGTGTGTACATTGGTACATTTACATCATTTAGCTAATTGTCTTAGCCGGAGTGACTTACAACTGATGCAGTTCCAAGCAATTGTGGATTGAGGGAGGGAGGGAGGGACGGACGCACGGACGGACGCACTCACTGACTCACTCACTCAGAATCTTTTTGGTGGCCAGACTTTCAGTGCATCTACAGTCGTATGAAAAAGTTTGGGCACCCCTGCTAATTTTAATGATTTTTCTTTATAAATCATTGGTTGTCCAGCTCAGCAATTTCAGGTAAATATATCATATAGCAGATGAACACAGTGATATTTGAGAAGTGAAATTAAGTTTATAGGTTTTACAGAAAGTGTGCAGTAATTATTCAAACAAGAAATTAGGCAGGTGCATAATTTGGGCACCTTTGGCATTTGAATACCTTTAGGCACTATTATTGGAACCAAAATTTGTTTTTGTAAGCTCTTGACCCTTGATACATACACAAGTGAATCCCACTAGGAGAAAGTGTTAAGGGTGGCCATGGGAAGTTTTTCCCTCTTTGCATCTTCTTCTGAAAGTGGCAACATGGGAGCCCTCAAACAACAAGGGGGATGTTCTCACTGGGCCTGACAAAGGTTGTTCAACATTGGTTGAGGGAAAGGAAAAGCCTCTCAGAGATTTCAGCTGTCAGTTTCCACTGTGAGTAACATAGTGAGGCAATGGAAACCCCAGGCCAGTTCTACATTTTAAGGTACTCCCGAAGTTGCAGACCAGAAAATCTCAGATAGGCAGAGGCGAAGGATGGTGAAACAGTCATGTCAAGCCACAGACCACCTCCAATACCTAACAACCTCATCTTGCTGCGATGGTGTCCTGTTCATCGTTCAACTATACAGCGCACTTTGCACAAGGAGAGGCTGTAATGGAGAGTAAATGCAGAAGAAAGCCTTTTCTGCAGACACCCACAACCAAGTCCCTTGAGGGTTGTGTCTACAGCACATTGGACAATCCACTTCATTTTTGGAATAAAGTTGCTTTTGTACTGATGAAACTACAATTGAGTTATTTTGGACATAAACAAGGACGTAAAAAGAACACGCTCCCAAGACAAACACTTGCTACCCACAGTAAAATTTGGTGGCGGTTCCATCATGCTGTGGGACTGTGTGGCCAGTGCAGGTACTAGGAATCTTGTTAAAGTTGAGGGTCGCATGGATTCCAGTTAATATCTCCAGATTCTTGAGAACAATGTTCAAGAATCAGTGACAAAGTTGCACCGAGGCCAACGACCTTAAACCCTGCTTAAAATCTAGTAAGGCATTCATGCAGAGGAACCAGTACAACGTTGTGGAATGGAAATCTCAGTCCCCAGACATGAATATTACTGAAAATGTGGGCTGTCCATGCTCGGAAACCATCAAACCTGACTGAACTGGAGATGTTTCTAAAGAAGAATGGTCCAAAGCACCTTCAACCAGATCCCCAGACTGGAAGCTGTAGAAGCTTTTTAGCGGCTGTTATTTCTACAACAGGAGGATCACTAAATATTGATGTCCTTTTTCTGTTTGGGGTGCCCCAAATGTAGCACTGCCTAATTTTGTTTGAATAATTACTGCACACTTTCTGTAAATCCTATAAACTTCATTCACTTCTCAAATATCACGGTGTTCATCTGCTATATGATATATTTAACTCAAGTTGCTGATCTGAACAACCAATGACTTATAAACTAAAATCATGAAAATTATCAGGGGTGCCCAAACTTTTTCATACGACTGTATATTGTACTTTTAGGTGTGTTTCAAATCACCTGGTACATACTGAGTAAATGACAGTCGGTCGATTAGGTCATAAAGATAATTAACCTGTCTAGAAAAAATATGGTGTCATATAAGCAAACTGTGTGCTGAGCTTTTTGTAGTATGGCATTGCTAACATGCACTGGTAGTTTACACATTAATTACAAAATGTACACTACCTTGGTGGTACAGTAGTGAATTTGGCTGCTAGAGCACTGTGAAGCATTAATTGCAGCAGTAATCTGTGGTAACTGTTGTTAACTGGCAATTTTTATAGGCTTTTCTTAATATTGGATCATTTTCCTCAATAAATAAATGACCAAGTATAATATTTTTGTCTCTTTTGTTTAACTGGGTTTTTTAACAGGGTTTTGCTCCCTGTCATATATGTTTTCTGAAGATGTTCTTGACAAACGTATCCATCAGCATTTAAGGTGGTAGCTGCTTTATTACAGTAATTCTTTCTTCTTGATTGTGAGTCATACGGCGCCATCGGCAAGTCGTTGTGTTTGTCACATGGCACTTGTGACTTTGGTTCATGGAAACGTTTTATTCTTAAACCAGTGAACAGAGGTAACTGGGTTAAGGCTAACTGCTCCCTCCAGTTACTAGAATACCTCGGTCTTATTACTCTCTGCTTTAAAGCAGTGAACATTCTGTTGCATCTGGATAACTGTTACATTGGAACGTTCTGGAAGCTCTCTTAAACAGATTAGGTTAGGTTTGACTGTCGGTCCAATCTTGATTATTCTGGTTGATCTCAGGGGTTTATACATGATCATAATCATTGTGTTTGTGTTATGGAATGCATTGTTGCTGTCTTGAAATGTTGCAGATTATAGAGTTATGTAGATAATACTGTCAGATTAAACTGGAGTCCATTTTTCACATTCTTAACAAAAAGACTAGTCTGCAGTGACACCCACTTTCAGTTGTTCTATTTCTTCCTTGTTGACATTTAAGGGACTGTGGTAGCTTAACGTTAAGGTACTTGACTATGGACCAGAAGGTCCAGGGTTCAAATCCCACCTCTGCCAAGCTGCCACTGTTGAGCAAGACCCATAACCCACAGTTGCTTGGATTGTAAGACTGTATCAATTGTAAGTCGCTCTGGATAAGGGCGTCTGCTAAATGCTGTAAATGTAAGATTATTAGAGTTGGAGTGTTCTGATGTCGGACAAAATCACAAAAATGTCTTGTCATCCTTCCAGATCCTGATCATCACATTACGGGCAGCATTCCCTAATGTGATCCGTTTCTCCTGCTGCGTGGCAGTGATTTATCTGGGCTACTGCTTCTGTGGCTGGATAGTTTTGGGGCCTTACCATGTCAAGGTACAGTGTAGAAACCCTATTGTATCTGGTGTGAAAACTGATGAACACAAAAAGCTTCTGTGATAAATTCATTGACAAACTCTTTGCTTGTTATATTTATTAGAATAGAAATTCATTCACAGTTTAGGGTTCTCCAATTATTCATGTAACTGTGTTGCTTTAGCGACTAAATGTCCAAACTGATGTGTAACTCACCGGCCACTTCATTAGGCGTACCTTGCGAGTACCAAGATGAACCCCCACTTTTGCCTGCAGAGCTGCCTTAATTGTTTGTGGCATAGAAGGAAACGTTCTTCTGAGATTTTGGTCCATATTGACGTGATAGCATCATGGACTTGCTGCAGATTTGTCGGCTGCACATGCATAATGCGCATCTCCCGCTCTACAAAATCTCAAAGGTGCTGTGTTGGATTGAGATCTTTTGATTGTGGAGTACAGTTGAGTACAATACTGAATACCTGTTGCACCAAGCATTTCTAGGGTCTAATTTGGGAAGAATTACCCCCTGTGGAGCTATCCCAAGAACTAAATTTGTTTGAGATCTTCTTTTGGTTCCAGTAAGATTGCTGCGTGACGCTGAAGTGATGCAAGTCACACGAATTTCGCCGTCCTCTTACGTCTGGACCAATCACTATGTACTTACATCACTCAGGGTTCCTATGCGCTGATAAAAGACCCTACAAAAATCCTTATACACAGCATTCTAAGAAATACCAGTTCCTGTGGCGCGAACACACGTCATGTTCAAGGAACCAGTTTGAGATGATTTGAGCTTTTTGACATGGCACTTTATCCTGCTGGAAGTAGCCATCAGAAGATGGCATTTAAACGATGAAAGTTTGGTATTAAGGGGACCAAAGTGTGCCCAGAAAATATCCCCCCACTTAAATACACCACCACCAGCAGCCTGAACTGTCCATGCTTACATGTTTACACCAAATTCTGATCCCAACATCCAAATGTCGCAGCAGAAATTGAGACTCATCAGACAATGTTTTTCCAATCTTCTATTTTCCAATTTGGTTGAGCCAGTGTGAATTTTAGGCTCCGTTGCCTGTTCATAGCTGACAGGACCATTCTCCTCTCCCATCAACAAGGCATTTTTTCCCAGAGAACTGCCCCTCTTTGGATATTTTCTCTTTTTCAGACCATTCTCTATACAGACCCTAGAGATATCTGTGTGTGAAAATCCCAGTAGATCAGATGTTTTTGAAATACTCAGAAAAGCCCTTCTAGCACCTATAACCATGCCATGTTCAAAGTCACTTATCATTGTTGTTCCTCATTCTGATGTTCGGTTTGAACTTCAGCAGGTCATGTTGACCATGTCTACATGCCTAAATGCATTGCGTTGCCGCCGTGTAATTGGCTGATTGGATATTTGCATCAACAAGCAGTTGAACAGGTGTACCTAATAAAGTACCACATGTATGAATGGAGAAGGATCTGCGTATTGAAGTTTGGAGTGTCTTGGTCCTCTAGTTGAATGTGTCTCTCCGTTTCTCTCCATCTTGTCAGTTCCGCACACTTTCGTTGGTGTCTGAGTGCCTGTTCTCTCTGATCAACGGAGATGATATGTTTGTGACCTTCAGCAGGATGGAGGAAAGCAGCACACTGGTGTGGCTCTTCAGCCAGGTCTGTTTATACACTAACACACACAGTGAAACACACATGCACTTTCACAGAGGCTTCCGTTCATCTAGAAGTCTGTATTTGAAGAAGTGTTCCACATTGTGTCTAAAAACTATTGGCATAAATGAAAGTTTTGAGTTCCACATGCCTCTCTATTCATTTCAACACTAGTCACAAAGCGTGCTGCAACTGTGTTCTGTCTGTAATATCACTTTCGGTTTCTTCAGCTCTGTGCCACCACTGTAGTAATGTTGCTCTGCAGTATTCTGAACAAGGAAATGTATCTGTATTATTTACAGTTTGTAGCATGACTTGTATAACCTCTGACAGCCACTATTCTGAGCCTTATCACGTATGGCAGAGTAATCGTGAAGGTCAAACGTTCATCAGTGAACTGTAAGTCAGACCAAAGACAGAACAAACAAGTTCATATCAGGATATCCTCCTGAGACCCGGGGACACCAAGTTTGATAATTTAAGTAAGTTTGAAATAAAACAAGTCTATGAGATGAAAACTGTCACAAGGATCTTTTTTCCAAAAACACTGTTTATTCTTTATCAAATGTCCTTTATAAGGGACAACAGGACATGGTATAGTCATTTTCTTTATGCATTTTGTTTCCCTTCTGCATCAGATCAAAATACAAGTTCCAATGTCCACGACAGAGGACATTAAAAGAAGTACACTTAAGTGGTTAAACATAAGTGCAAATCAGTAAACAAACTGCTTTAAAAATGAGCTAAAACCGTTTTCTATCTAAAGCATGTAAATTATAGGCTTTAGAAAAATCACTAATGCATATTATTCAAAAAATTTACTTCTCATGCATCCGTAAAACGTCAGCCATTGCAGCCATTTTAAAAAAGCAGATCTCCGGTTGCACATGACATATGAGTGTAATGGCCAGGATGTCCGCCAGATGGCGCATCAGCTTTTAGCTCTGTAGATTATATGGTTATTGAAATATTCTTTGTGAACTCGTGTCCCCCACAGAGGACAAAAATGAAAAATCTTGTTGATCGTATAGGCAAACTGGTTAGTGTGGTCTCTTCCATTACACTGGAGTCTTCTGGACTGTTGGGTGAACAGTATGTCCTTAATATCACCTGTAATGCAATACAACTACAACATAGACATTGTAATGGACATTTATGCTCAAATGCAAATAAACCCCCTGTTATTTCATTTAAGATCTAATAAGTTACAGGAAGCGCTTTTTTTTTTAAATCATCAGAATTACTTAAAAGCCTTCTTGTCATAATGACAAATTCTTAAATACAAATGTAAAGAACTGCATTGGCTATCCTTGGTCTTAAGTTCCTGTGACACTTTCATGAAGAATTTTTAAAGGAACCGATTGCGCATAAACTATTTTCAACCCCTCTTACTTCTTCTTTCGGTCAAACTGCTTTCTGACGTGAAGTTTTTTTATTTCCCAGCCACAATTAACAACAGTTTCTTGTTGTGAATGTCCAATTCAATACCTAAATACCTAACAGCTCTGTTTATAGACTTCATGTTGGATATTTGAGCTGTACTTGATGTTTATGACGGTCATAATTTTATGGCTACCACACTAATAATCACCTGAAAACTGCTCAACAGTCATCAGATCAATAAAGTGGGGTAATTATTGTAGTTTACTTTGTGGTTTCCTCCCATATTTTAGCAGATGGGATGTAATTTTTAAAAGTCATACAGGGGTGCGCCGTTTGATGTCCACCCTATCAAAGTCCATTCACTTTAATGGCCGAGGGTTTCAATATCATTGGAAATCAAAACCTCTTAACTCTGGACGTAGATGTAGAGGTGAAAAAATGATTACTGTCAGGACTATGTCTGGTCCGCACTCCAGTTCCCAGAATGCTTCACTTCAACTAGGTCACACACTCTTGTCAGACTATGCACATCTGTTTCTCATTTGTTATTGTCATCTCATTATCTCATTTCTTGTTTGTTATTTGGACACTGCACTTTCACTGTTTCTCTGTGAAGTTTCATAGTTTCTGCACCGAGCCTTCTGAATTCCGATGCTGACTATCCATCTGTACCCCACACCATTCTCTCACTCTGTTTACTGCCTTACGTCTCTAATTCTCTGTATGGTAGGACTGACTTGCTCGTTATGAACTCTGAACAGTTATGACTATGATCTTGCTCTTCACTGTGTTTATTAACTTTCACCTCCAGTTTCGGCCAGTCATGTCATTTACACTAGCATAACACTTTAAGCTTTGGACATTCTGTTTCTGAAGCCTCACAACTCCAGGCTAGACCGGGTTTGAGTCCTGGCCAGACCGCTACCAGTGTTGAGCTTGCAGTTTTCATGTTTGCATGTGCCCTGCTATACAGAATTGGTGCCCGGACTCGGAGTCGATCAGTTTTATTTGCCCACAGTAGAAATTGTATTGTAACTGCAGTATGTTTTTTCCATGTTGTTTTTCCCTATAGGTGTACCTGTACACATTTATCTCTTTGTTCATCTACATGGTGCTGTCACTCTTCATTGCCCTCATCACTGGGGCATATGAGACTATTAAGGTAAGATGGAGTGACTGGGTGTAAGGACAAATGATGGTGTTTATTTATATAGCGCTTTTTACAATGGAGCATTGTCTCAAAGCAACTTTACAATTTTAGATTATCTCCTAATAATTACGTCCAATCCCAAATTGAGCAAGCCTAGGGCGACAGTGGCAAGGAAAAACTCCCTAAGTGTTATAGGAAGAAACCTTGAGAGGACCAAGACTCAAAAAGGGACCCAACCTCCTTGGGCGGCGTAGATGATAAATCTAAGAATGAAAGTCATGGAGTCATACTTCAAATAAAATGTGAAATATGCACATCAGCAGTAAGTAGTCCAATACAGAGGAGGGTGAGTCTTACTGTCCTCTGATGTGGGCCGGGTATGGTGGGGCTGGATCTGATGACGGAAGCAGCTTGAGTGGAGCTACAGCAGATGAACATCATGTGTGGGGCTGGAACTGGTACCGGAACACAGCTCGGAGAGAAAACAGAAAATGTAATTAGTTATTGATTAAGAGCACAGTGTTTATTAACAATCACTGATGCCAAGTGTAGCATGAGACCCCGGCAGCATTAGCTATAGCAGCATAGCTAGAAAGAGGAGAACTGGTAGGAAACACAGCCAAGAGGGATCACATGAGGCATCGGCAACCCCACGGGAGGCAGAAGACAGCAACCCCACGTCTCTGATCACCATAAGACTCTTTGACTATGAACCCCCAGCTCTGCCCTTAGTCTAAGGCAAGGATGCACATAAATTAGTTGTTATTACTAAAGATTGCAATCATTTATAATGCCACAAATAAACGCTGATATTATTTAAATGATCATTCTTTACTTTTCTTTAATGTGCCATATATTTATTGCACCTTAGCTTTAATGGTTTCTTTTCTACAAACATTCTAATCTATCTGATACCATTTTATTCAGTAGAAAAGTTTTCACTTAGACACCATACCAACAGAACACCAAATTAATAAACGACATACAAACTTCGAACAAAACATGGAAAGAGCATAATGGATATTTCCAGTTAACATAGTACACTGGGATGTATGCGAAAGAAAGAAACTGGTATGTGAGATCCACTTGTCTGGATGAGTTTGTTCAGAAGAAGGATACTAATGTCAGTTCTTCAATATTTTGGTTTCTACTGAAGATGAATGAGGATAAATTACCCCACATTACAACAGACAATGCAAGCAGTGCCGCAGGTCAGACAAGACATTTTGTTGACGGAAAGAAATGGTCCTCACTTACACTACCGTATTTTTCGGACCATAAAGCGCACCGGATTATAAGACGCAATATCAAAGATCGGCTGCTAACGGGTATATTTTCATATATAAAGCGCACCGGGTTATAAGACGCATGAAATGAAACAAAACTCTTAAGTTCCGTCGGAAGCTCAGTTTGGTCTTTACCTGGTGCAGGGCGTCTTCTTGCTTCCTCCACTTCCGTACCATTGATTCGTTAATGTTGAATTCTCTCACAGCTGCTCTATGTCCATGTTGTACTGCGTGACTGATAGCGTTGGGTTTGAAATCCGCTTCGAAAATGAATGAATGAATGCACACACCCTAATGCTGAAGCACATACCGTATTACTCCGCGATGCTGCGCACTACGGTGGCCGTAAGCTTCGTAACTTACCAAGGCCGCGCTAAAAACATTTTGACAGATTTATGAGCTCCGTGTACCATCTACAATCGGTTCTAGGTCAGAAAGCACAACCAGAATTAATTCATACATTAGGCGCACCGCATTTTAAGGCGCACTGTCGATTTTTGAGAAAGTTAAAGGATTTTAAGTGCGTGTTATGGTCCGAAAAATACGGTAGTTTGTTACTCTGAAATCTCTAGTTTCACTAGAACATTATGTATCTCTCACTCAAAGAACAATTGAGCAGTGATGCTTTAAAGACACTGTGAGCATAATGCAGAAATGTTACAATGATTTATTCTCTACAGTTACTGAGTTACTGAATAGCTATTATTATTAATAATTGTGATATTAGAAGCTATCTCGGATGGTAATTCGGGTACAGTGGTACCCTAATTCTCAGTGTTAATTTGTTCTGCAAGGCTTGTCGAGAATCGAAAAATGAGTATTGAGCAAATTTTTGGCATAAATTTAAATTGAATTAATCTTTTCCAGACCCCAGAAAATCCACACTGTATAAGGTATTATTCATGGAGTTGTATTGTACAGATGTTCCCTGATTTACGATGGGGATATGTTCCGACAAATCCATCACAAGTTAAATGATATCATGATCTGACGAGTTTAACAAGTATTTGGTATAGCGTCTAAACTGTATCAATGCGGAGCCTATAAGTAAGTAAGTAATGATAACACTTTAAAAGCAAAACACTTGCTCTATTGGTGAACTCTGGGCACTAGCATAGCTGATAAGGTAACTGCAGCCTGTGTTTCCTTTCAGTTGTCTCTTATAACCAAGCTTTTTAGGACCCATGGAGAATACAGTACTGTAGATGTACAACTAAAGCAAAGCACGATTAGCACTGAATCACTGTGTACTGAGTCGTGAATCGCGCGGCTCTACTCATACAAGTTTAAGCAAATGCGCCGAGTAGTAAGTTCCTCCTAATTGAATCACAATAGTTCTTAACCCGATAAGCATTTGTCTAAACGTTCATTATCAGGCTAGTGTCATTGTTCTATAGTTGAATTCTTTTATGTGTTATGCTCATGTTGCTTGTTTAATGTTTTCATTGTAGCACCAGGCACAGGAGCCCATCCACATCACAGATTTGCATGCATTCATCGCTGAATGCAAAGACACTCCCTGCTCTGGAAAGTTCCGTGGCCTGGAGACCTCTCCATGCTCTTTCTTCTGCTGCTGCGACAGGTCTGACATCTCACACACAAAATCAGGTTTCGAGCTGATTGTAAAGACTTGCCATATTATGACTGAGGCACTGGAAAAGTGGAGACTAGGAGTCTTACTTGATTAATGTATTCATTATTGAGCAGTGGTAAGCCCACAGGGTGAGGTAGTCCTTTCATGACTTTAGTAGACCCTATAATTTCCCCCATTATCTGACTGTAAACACTTTAACCTTTTTAGCACATACTTTTGTACATACAAACAGGACATTTCTACTGAACTTAACATCTGAGCAGACTCAACAGCTTTTGTTTATATTGTAATGCAACATGTTCCAGGAAGTGGCTCAGCATAATGGGAGTCTGTTTCCATTATTTCCAGTGGTGAAATCCCCACCTGGTTCCTTTGTATTCAAAATCCAAAATACTTTCAACGAAGGCAGCATTATGCTGTGTAGTTGCTGCAGGGGACGTTCTGACTGATTCTCCCTGCTGGCTGTTATCTGCAGATTAGACAGGGCTCTGCATCTCTAAGACGAGTCTCAATGATCACGTGTAGCATGTTCTAAAGTACAAGGTAATAAATATATACGTGTGTGTGTACATAAACATGTGTATCAGTTCCACTTACCCTATAGGAGCACTTTGTAGTTCTACAATTACAGACTGTAGTCCATCAGTTTCTCTACATACTTTGTTATTCCCATTTACACTGTTCTCTAATAGTCAGGACCCCCCACAGATCAGGTACTATTTGGCTGGTGATAAGACAGAGCAGTTCTCAATATGCATATTTTTCTGTACTTGTGTTCTTGTGAAACATCATCAGTCACAGCCTAAGCACTGCTCCATTTCTAATTTTGCATCTAAACAAGTACGCTCCAAATCCCCGGATGTGTTCCTGCTCCACCCATATTATCGATGATGCATCAATAAGTCCAGACTAGGAAGTACATAAGTCCAAACTTTGCGTACTTGGTATTGAGAAACACCTTCTCTTGGATAAATATACCATATTGCTCCACCTTGTAGATGTAAAGTCAGAGACAGCAGCTCATCTGTTGTTGCACAGTTTGTGTTAATCATTCTCTAATTCTGAATCAGTGCTTAAAGGATGCTTCCTACAGGATGCTGGTGGCTGGATATTTTCGGTTAGTGGACTATTTTAAGTCCAGCAATGACACAGTGCTCAGAATCATCCACCACCCAAATAGTACCTGGTCTTTGGGGATCCTGTGGGGGTTCTGACCATTTGAGAACCGAGTAAGGGGGACTAACAAAGTATGCAGAGAAACAGTTGGAGTGTAGACTCGAGGAGGCGTAGCTAATAAGGTGATCGGTGAGTATGTGTGTAAATACTGTAATCAGGTAATGTTATCAAAATGCTGTGCACCATTGTATTAAATGTAAACTGATTCGATGTAAATGGAATTCATGCATGTGTTTAACTACTTTTCAGGACCACGACCTATGAAGATCATCTTTTGGTAAATTAGTCACAGAACTACAGCCCTCTGCTGGTTAAACTTGGAACTGCATCGACATCCACTGTTAGCATCAAAATGCAATACTTTGAGTGCTGCATCCAATACACCTTCACTTAAATATGAATATCTACCTTCACTCATCAAACACAGATGGAGGGAAGCAGAAAGGACTTTTGGGCGAAATGGAAATGAGTCTCCACTTTTAGAAAGCTTCAGAAAGTATCTGTTGAAAATCCTTTTTTGGATTAATCCAGTGAGCACTCAATCAACGAAAATACTGGAGGATAGGTGTCCAGTAGTAATGCTTTCATATTGTCAGCCTCAGAGCTCTCATTGCAATGTTATTATCTTAGCCTGGAATATGGTTTTAGTTTCAAATGAGTAGTGACTAATGTTCTGCTGCTAATTAATATTCATGCTGGATATTCAAGTCCATGAATTGTGGCAGAATTAACATCTAAGAAGCTTGGAGATCTGCCGCCAGCACACCTACCCCACGAAGACTCGGCACTTTTTTCTTCCTTAGGATTCTCCGTCTTTTTTCAGATCATGAGCTGAAGAAAGTGTCTGTTTAAAGAAGACTCACTGCTGGAGGAAAGCTGCCATGGAAAGTTTAGTCCAGGACTAGGCCTTGAACTCAATCGTGACCATATTACGTTGCAGCCAAATGCACCCCTAGAGCTGGTTGTGTGAAGTTTGGGATTTAACTGGGACCAGGTTAATATGATAAATGATGGTTTCCATGTTTGTGGACAATGGATTCATTAAGCAAACATCTGTGGGACCTCAAATGGAAACAATGCAGTTGTACCAATGGGCTGCCTCTGTGGTGATGTTCTGGAAAGTTAATGAGCTGCACTGCTGCAATGCTCTGGTTCTAGAAGATCCAGAACAGTAGGATTCACTAACCGTGTGTGACAGCATGACCTACATTGTGACTCGCTGTGTACCATAAGCACATTCCCTGCTTTGGATTTTTGAGAGAAATGGCCTTTTGGGTCTTTGCAATACACTGACTTGTAGGAATACAGGTACGTCACTGGATTTTACTGCCTTAACCATTTTCACTGCTTAGTTCAGAAGACCACGTGATGGTGAAGCTATGGGATGGAACTGGACCACATTAAATCTGTGGTTTGGAATCCCCTGAAGATCAGCCAAGACGCATAGTACTGGAGCTACAAGGCTTATAAAGCCACTTTAGCAGAGTGCAGACTGCATGACTGAAGTCATTATAGTCAACTGTTGAAAAGTGCATTTGCAAAAATGTTAAAAACTGTTAAAATATATTGGAATTGACCAACATAATATTTTAGAATCTATAAACCACATATCCTATATGATGCCAAACAAGGAACAAAGTATTTTAGCTATAATATAGTGTCTATAGCTCTTATCCAGAGCGACTTCGTTGATACAGTCTTATAATTCAAGCAATTGTGGGTTAAGGGTCTTGCTCAAGGACCCAACAGTGGCAGCTTGGAAGAGGTGGGATTTGAACCCTGGACCTTCTGGTCCAGAGTCCAGTACCTTATACTGCGGTAACTTGTCAAATTCAGTTCTCGACGCATTTTGACTAGAAAACATTGTCTCGGTTCTCATCGTTTTAGCTATAATTGTCATGTGGTGTCAAAAATATTTGAAAGTGTGATTAAGTCATGCAGCTTGCACCATGCTAAAACTATAAGCTTCCATTACGTTAGCTACAGGTACGTTAACTAACCTTCAGTCTTGGCTCACTGGCTACATTTCAGTTTTATTTTTGCCACACTATGCTTTTAAATTATTGTTCAAATAGAACATGTGATTTTTTTTCTCTGTCTGTAATTGTTAAATCATGATGTACGTCATTTTAATTTATCAATGTGTCTGTGTTTTGTAATTCTTTTTATGTGACCAATTTTAAAACGCACAACCTGTGGGCCAAGTTTAGGAGAAAGCTCAGAATTACCCTTGGAGACTGATAAAGTAGCAGTATCCCATATTATTTATATTATTCTTAATCAGTTAGTGCCATGGCTTTGTTCCACTTGAATTAAGCTACGGAATAATTTTAGCCTGTTTATGGTGTAAATTATTTCACGCTGTCTTAATGCACAGTTGTCTCGTTCAGAAATGTTTATCTAGAATTGTTATTACGATGGTTCACTGTTGTTAAATGTTACATCTCTTATATTTTATTGAAATGCTGAATAGAATACATTGTTAAAAGAACGCTGTGGCTAATGACACAGCCTTTTGAAAATACAAAAGCTATTTTGTATACTTTTAATACCTACAGTTTAGTTTTTAATCATTGTGTCTTTTTTGCAAAGCAGATTTTATAAATGTTTTAAACACAACATCAGACTAACAATCTTTGTGTGTTTTTGGACTACCACCATTTGTCTAATCACATCAACCACCAGGTCTGGTAGATTTCTTCTGCTCAACATCAGAAGAATATTTCCTCCTCTGACCAGAGAAGCTGCTCAGATCCTCCTACAGGCTCTCAATATGTCCAGGCTTGATTACTACAGTGTTGTGTTTGTTGGTCTGTCTTCATGTTTCTTTGCTCCACTGCAGAGTATTCAGAATGCTGCGGACTGTCTGATTCACAACCTACCAAAGTATCCAACACTCAGAACTGTTAGTACAGCAGTTAAGGTACTGGACTGTTCCAGCACAGACTAAGGTCTTAATTCCAACCCAATTCACAATATTATGTCCAGTTCCGCCTCTGGTTAACATATAGGAGCACTTTGTAGTTCGGTAATTAGAGTGTGTAGTCCATCTGATTCTCTACATACTTTGTACGTCTCCATTTGCCCTGTTATTCAATGCTTATGACCCCCAGAGTACCAGCACAGATCAGGTACTGTTTGGTTGGTGGATCATTCTCAGCACTACAGTAACACTGATGTGTTGGTGGTGTGTTAGTGTGTGTTGTGCTGGTATTATTGGATCAGACACAGCAGTGCTGCTGGAGTTTTTAACACTGTGCACTCTAGACACATCACCTTGTAGATGTAAAGTCAGAGACAGTGGCTCATCTATTGTTGCACCGTTTGTTAGTCATTCTCCAATCTTTCATCATTGCTCACAGGACGCTGCCTACAGGATGTTGGTGGCTGGACATTTATGGTTGGTGATCTATTTCCAATCCAGCAGTGTTTCAGTCCAGAGGTGTTTAAAACCTCCACACACCACCACATCAGTGTTACTGCAGTGCTGAGGATGAGCCACCACCCAAACTGTTCCCAATCTCTGATGGTCCTGTGAGGGTCCTGACCATTGAAGAACAGGGCAAAATGAGACTACCAAAGTATGTAGAGAAACAGATGGACTACAGACTGTAAATACAGAACTACAAAGTGCTCCTATATGGTAAACAGAGGCTGGTATACTGGACAGTGAGTGTAGAAACAAAGGGTGGTCATAATATTGTGATAGGACTGTGTAAGATTGTATCAGTTGCAGGTCTCAGCTACCAGATGGTGTAAAAAAAATAATCATAAAAAATTAATACCTACGCCTATGCTGGACTACACTGGGTACAGGCATAACCATGTTCCAGATGGGATGCCAATCAGTAGCAGGGGCCTCTGACACACCTCACTTCGTCGGGGATGGCCAGTCGTGCCCTGTATGATGCCTGACCTGATTTGAAGGCATCGCAGTGGTGCGCTAGCGAATAAATGCTGCGCCACCCAAACACCTTAATACTGTGAATGTAAAGTAGTGTTACATGAGTGGTGTCATACTTTGGAAAGAAATGGAACTAGATGGATTTTTTGTAGAAGCCTGGAGATTTGTTTAATTTCACCAAAATTCAGTGTTATTGATCTGAGCACAGGACACACAAAATCAGTTACAGTCATTACATTATTTAATGTCCTCGAGGGAAAACTCCCCAAGGGTTCAATAAAGTTTTATCTTACCTTATCTTTTATCTTACATGAATAAACAGGTACAGTATAAATGTTTATTGTAGTACTGAGAGCCACTAGGTGGGGCACAGAGAGCACTCCTATTCTGTAAGAGGATATAAGGATAAAATTTGTGCTCTTTGGAATGAAGGTCCCAATAATGAGTCTTTGTTGGATTTGAACTTACGTTCTTCCAGTCACTAGGATATAAATAACAACGTGCATCGTAGAGACTGACGATGTCACATACATTAGTGTGTTCTCATTTTCACTTCTTAATTCCTGTTTCAGTTGTTTATTCAGTAGTTAGCCACACAACCATGTGATTTCTTGTCTATAAACTAGCCTACTGTTCTATATGTCACACTTTGCGTCCTGTAAATTCTCATATATTTAGAGGTCTTATAAATGATTCCGGAGTAGCTGCAACGTAGTGTTGTAACACTGGCACATATTCGGACAATCTTATTTAATGTGAAATTGATCTTTAGGGACAATTGTTAGCATTATGATGCCGTTCCAATTCGATTAGTACGTTGGATTTTTTTACTCAGAAATCATTGTTTTATAAATTATGTCTTTGAAACAAGTGTATGATTTTAGATGTACAGTACTGTGCAATAATCTTAGGCCACCATTGGATGTGTTGTGTTAGCAATGATATAATGTCCATATATAACAGTGTAGATGATTGGACCAATGATTGGACAAATTTTAACTTGTATTTGTCACTTTGTAATACTTTTTTCCTATGATTTTCATTTGTCTTTGTGAGCTTTAGCATATCTTAGCCTTTTCATCCTGAAGACCATTCCTGGTCAAGCATCTTCAGACTGTGGAAAGGTCAACTTGGCATCCTGATAAAGCTGCCAGATGCTGCTATTGCTTAAGTGTAAGCAGAGGTCACACTTAATACTTGCCTCTGTAGCTTATAGAAACTGTTTTTTCTTTCTTTTTTCTAATATAAGCAAACAAATTCCCTGTATTTTCTGGTTGTATTTGAATAAATAAACAGAGAAATAGTTATACATTGTCATTATACCATTGCTAAAACAATAGTATATCTAATCTAATGGTGGCCTAAAGCTTTTGCACAGTACTGTACACCAAGCATGTTTTGTCAAATCAGCTACGTTTGGGGAGGTTGTGGACTGAACTGTTGTTGTAATGTCAGTGGCCAATACAAACAGCAAAGTAGTACTGATCTCTCTACATTTGAGTATGTCTGCTATCTAATGCAAGTCATTTGATGTAGGTGTAAGTTGGTGAACCACACCCTTCTTCTCAAATGTAATGAAGAGGCAGGAAGTAGCTGGTTCTTTCACAGAGTACATTTAAGGCTTGTTCTAATGGGGAATTCCTTACCACAATGTGATGCTACAACAAACTGGTTCCACTATGTGTTGATGTCAGATTTGAATTAGATCATACATTAAACTACTTCCTAAATTCTGCATTAAGGTAATTCATCATAATGCACATTCAGGCCTGACTGATAGATATTGATGTGTACTTTGGCTGTACTAAGGGGCAGGACAGCAGCTTGGCAGCTATACTAACTCTGTTAGACACTTCCTAGCCATAACACCAGATTTCCATAATAATGTGTCACAGTGTGTAGACAACACGTACAGTGGGGCTTGAAAGTTTGTGAATCATTTAGAATTTTCTCCATTTCTGCATAAATGTGACCTAAAACATCATGACATTTTCACACAAGTACTAAAAGTAGATAAAGAGAACCCAGTTAAACAAATGAGACATAATATTGTACTTGGTCATTTATTTATTGAGGAAAATGATCCAATATTACATATTAGTGAGTGGCAAAAGTATTTGAACTTTTACTGTCAGTATCTGCTGTGTGCCCCCCGCCGCAACTAAACGTTTCCTGTAACTGTTGATCAGTCCTGCACACCGGCTTGGAGGGATTTTAGCCCATTCCTCCGTACAGAACAGCTTCAGCTCTGGGATGTTGGTGGGTTTCCTCACATTAACTGCTCGCTTCAGGTCCTTCCACAACATTTCCATTGGATTAAGGTTAGGACTTTGACTTGGCCATTCCAAAACATGAACTTTATTCTTCTTTAACCATTCTTTGGTAGAACGGCTTGTGTGCTTAGGGTCGTTGTCTTGCTGCATGACCCACCTTCTCTTGAGATTCAGTTCATGGACAGATATCCTGAATTTTTCCTTTAGAATTCTCTGATATCATTCAGAATTCATTGTTCCATCAATGATGGCAAGCCGTCCTGCCCAGATGCAGCAAAACAGGCACAAACCATGATACTACCACCACCATGTTTTCACAGATGGGATAAGGTCCTTATGCTGGAATGCAGTGTTTTCCTTTCTCCCAACATAACAATTTTCTTTTAAAACCAAAAAGTTCTTATTTTGTCTCATCCATCCACAAAACATTCTTCCAATAGCCTTCTGGCTTGTCCACGTGATCTTTAGCAAACTGCAGACGAGCAGCAATTTCTTTTTGGAGGAGCAGTGGCTTTCTCCTTGCAACCCTACCATGCACACCATTGTTGTTCAGTGTTCTTCTGATGGTGGACTCATGAACATTAACATTCAGTTGCTTAGAAGTTACCCTGGGGACCTTTGTGACATCACCAACTATTACACGCCTTGCTCTTGGAGTGATCTTTGTTGGTCGACCACTCCTGGGGAGGGTAACAATGGTCTTGAATTTTTTCCATTTGTACACAATCTGTCTGACTGTGGATTGGTGGAGTCCAAACTCTTTAGAGATGGTTTTGTAACCTTTTCCAGCCTGATGAGCATCAGCAACTCTTTTTCTGAGGTCCTCAGAAATCTCCTTTGTTCGTACCATGATACACTTCCACAAACGTGTTGTGAAGAGCAGACTTTGATAGATCTCTGTTCTTTAAATAAAACAGGGTGCTCACTCACACCTGATTGTCATCCCATTGATTGAAAACACCTGACACTAATTTCACCTTCAAATTAACTGCTAATCTTCACATACTTTTGCCACTCACTAATATGTAAGATTGGATCATTTTCCTCAATAAATAAATGACCAAGTACAACATTTAGGACTGAAAATCCAATGATGTTTAAGGTCCTATTTATGCAGAAATATAGAAAATTCTAGAGGATTCACAAACTTTCCAAGCACCACGCATTTGTTGATAATCTTTGCTCATCAAAGACACAGCCTTTTCTGTATGTTGGTCTCTCTCAGGTTGAGACTGTCTGCAATGAAATAAAAGTGAAAGTAAATGTAAGAAACACCGTGTGTGTTTTTTATATGCATTTTCTATACTGTCACAACTTTTTCTGATTTGGCGTCGTAAATCAGTCAGATTGATGGTCTGTGGCAGCTGCCCTGCTGTGGTGGTGGCCAAACTCCCAGAATGAGAGCACCGAGTTCATAGTGAGCATAAAGTGTCTGCCCTCACTACAGGGTTCCAACCTGCCTCTGGAAGCAAAGTCAAAACAGATCTTAGTTGACTTAATTGTTGAGAGGTAATAATAACATATATGTGTAGGCATTTTTCACATTTTAAACCTGCTTATTACAGGGAATTGGAGGGGTTTCATAGATTGCAGGGGAGCAAGTGTCCTGAATGGGGGCATCAGTCAGTTGGAGGTCTGCTGTTGCAGTGCCCCTGTCTGGCTTCCTCTCCCTCAGACACAACCAGTCATGCCTGAGATATATCCATTATGCCCAAAAGGCACTGTGTTGGTGGGCTAACAAATTGCCACTGTGCCACCTGAGCCTCCATAGACCGTTCCAAAGCCTAATAAATTCTTGTGATACTTCAAGCCTCTCGGGGTGTTGTGTTCACACTCAACAACCAAGGGCTCCTCTAACATTCTCACAGTGCATGACAAGGCCATCAAAATATGTCTAAACATTTCCTGTGATATATCCACTGTCTAATGGTTTTAAGAAATGAAGAGAAATCTGCTCATGAACCTGTCGGGTATACAAAGCAAAACTCTCATTACCAAGGACCTGCAGAAATGTTTGCCTGGTAGAGATGTAGTAATGCAATTGGTCCAATGTGGTCCGGAGTAAACAAACATTATCTGCATGCAAGAATCATCAGTAGAAAACTTAGATGCACAACACTTAAGATTAATCATAGAAATTCTATACATTCGTCAAATACTGTGATCCAAAAAAGTAATGATTGAAATACAGTGGTGACTCGGTTCTCAACCACCTCGGAACTTGTTGAATTCAGTTCTCAACGCAGTGTTGACTAGAAAAATTTGGTCACTCAGTACTCTGTGCACTTGCTCTAACTTGTACGAGTCGAGCTGCGTGACTTGTTTCAGCTGAAACTCAATTCACGATTCATGATTCACTATTCATTCCCAATGATTCAGTCCCAATAGCTGTTTCTCAGGGAAGAGCTTTGCTATTTTTGTCGTGTTTTTCTTTATTTTTACGTCTACAGTACGCACAATGCATTTGGAATGACCTTCATAGACAGTGGACTTTGGGTAGCTCTCAAACATGGTGTGCATACAAGATGACCCCTAAAGTTTTCTGAACTTAGAATCGTTCCGCAAGGAGGACCTGTGTAAAAGCATTTTAGAGGCTGTGATTTCTGTTGAAGGTGGGGCTACAAAACATTGAAAAAAATGACACATTTAGTTTCTTTCTTTACCTCAGCATTTTAACCATGCTTATCTGGTCAGGGTCGTGGGGGAGAGCTGGAGCCTATCCTGGTGAGCATCTACCCTGGATGGTAACACCATGGCTGTTTCAATTTTTTAGTTTGCCAAATTTTAGGTTAATTCATCTTTCCTACTCTGTTACACAGTGAAATGGGGCCTAACCCATCACACACACTTAGACTTGGGCACTACTGGCATCAGTTGACCTAATGAATGGAGTCTGGGCTGAGGATCTCTGGAGCTGTGAGGCAATTGCTTGTTGTCCTAAAACGTTTGGTCATTATTCTCTGACCTATATTTGTTGTGCATGAGCCTGTCTGTCTGGGCTTGCAGTTTGTTTGGATGCATTTGGATGTCTCTTCCTGGCCTATCCCTTTTCTTCTCTTCAGGCTTTCAACAAAAGTTTATGTAAGACTATTCAAACTCTCTCTTTCACTGGTGACAGCTGGATGCTTTAACAAAAGACAGCTCTGTTCTCATTGTTTAAGCTCATTTACCCAGCCACATAGCTGCAATTTGTGTATCGACTTATCAACGAGTCTTTCATGTGGCGTTTAAAACAAACAGGCCACGTTTAGCCAAACGATTAATCGTTAGCAGTATGTAATAGTGAAGTGTCGGTCGAGACCGATCCGGTTCTAAGAGCCGGCTCTTTGAAATGAACGACGGGAGCCGGTTTCTGATTGTGTTTTTTATTTATTGTACATTCCGACACATTGCTCCCTATTGCACTTCTTGTTAGATACTAAAGTACATTTCGTTGCGTTGTACTTGTAGATGTGTAATGGCAATAAAGATGACAATAAAGTTGAATCTAATCTATCTATATATATATATATATATATATATATATATATATATATATATATATATATATATATATTATCCCCTCAGAGAGAATCTTTTCTAAAACAGGTCAGATCATAACAGAAAGGAGAAGCAGGATCAACCCCTCAAAGATGAGATCCTTGTTTTTTTTTATGCCAATCTTCATTAACAATTGTAACCTAGATGCTGCTTTTTCTTTTTTTGCACATTTTTATTTAGATTTTATTGAGTGATTTTTTGTTGATGATGTCTTCTTTCCCTGTATATAGTTGCATATTTACAAATAATACACATAATCAGAGACCTGACACCAAATTGGACCTGTAATTGAGATGGGTCTTCGTTTTTGTGTTTTATTTTACTATGTTCCTTTGTGAGTATATAAATAAAAACCATATTAATATTAAAAAACATTATATATCATGTGTTTTTACATTAGTAATTCATTTTACACGTAATTTGGTGATAAATTAAACTACAAAAAATCTAAGGAACCACTTGGGAGCCGAAAGAGCCGGCTCTTTTTAGTGAGCCGAGCCAAAAGAGCCGGCTCTCTGAAAAGAGCCAGAATTCCCATCACTATAAACCCGAAGAAGTGCTACAGAATCAGGGGCGCGTGCGTGGATGACAATGGGCGCGGTCTGTATCAGTCGGGACTCATTTGCATAAGTAGGGCGGGGCTTCGGTTATAAACCGTGACATCAGCGCGCGGACAGAAACCTCCATTTGTGCCTGTGAGCGTGAGAGCCGGTGGAAACGCGCTTTCATTAACGCTTTGTCAGTGTCTTGCCGTGTGGGAACGGAAAAAGCGAGCGGTGAGGCTGTGAGAGTGACGCGCGGCTGTGGAAATTGGCCTCTCCGTTGATTATTTGTGAGGAGCTTGATTTAAAAACCTCGTTCTGCGTGCGCACCAAACACAGAGAGGAAGCGGACAGACGTTTAATTCAAGTCAGGTAAAACGTTTTGCACTTGCTGCGATCATCTCATTTACGGCTGGAGCGTCTAGGTTCTGGCGACATATTTCCCTAGACTTGTGCAAGGCTCCAAACGCTGTGCGTCCACGCTGTTTGCATTTCGTATAGCTGTATAAAGGTATATTTAAATAATTTAAGTGTTAGACATGCTGTTTACATCGTAGTCTTGCACCTATGCAGTGCACGGGGTTTAAACTGTTTAGGGATTCACGGTAGTTCCCCCACATCTTCCAAGTCCCATTAGTTTGCTCTCCAAGGCCTGTTTCATGTGAGTTCCCATGCGTAAATAATAAATATGGTCAGCAATGAAGTGCATATTTCTAAAATAATCAGGCAAGAGGAGAGCAAATCCATAATGAGGCGTGATCACTTCAAATAAATAAGAAACGTTTAATTAACACAGTCTACAGAGCCTTTCTGCTTCAATTAATTGCATGTAGGCTTTTAATAAAATGCTGAAATATAATATGGGTCCGCATGCAGCCACAGTCTGTAAACCACAAACGAGGCGCTTCAGTTAATAGCTGTGTTTAATCTGCTATTAGTTTGTGATCATTATGATACGATCACTGTTTACATGTTCAGTAGTCTTGTGCTCTGGGTTTGTTCACAGCTGTTGTCTCACACGCCCTAACGCCACTCAGCGTGGGCTATTATAAACCATGGTCAGATAATGGTAGGGTTACTCAATTGCCAGTTCCTGAAACATAACCGGCCTTTAATGTAATGCTCATGGGCCAAACCGGTTTTAGCCATTGTTTGATGGGATTGCCATTAGATAAGTAGCCCATACATCATTGCTTACTGCAATATGATCTGTACTCTTCTTACAAAGGTGCCTTAGTTGGGGGTGAGGGTTGTCAAAAATATTGTCAAGTATTGTTAAAATGTGAGTTTTTCACGGTATATCACGTGGTAAGACCGTTTGTTTTGCTATACCAAGTAATTTAACAGGCACCTATTCAAACAGGTTTCAGAGCAGTTGGGCATTGGGTACCATTTCTTCTATAACAAGTACTTTCAAGAATGTATACAAACCATAACTTGTTACAGTATCAATATCATACTTTATTTGGGCTGTTTATCCATTTTGAGGCTTCTATCACCATTCAGATACATGTCCATGGATTAGATTTCTTTCATTTTTGTGTTTCTTATTTTCTGTGTTGCTCAAGCTCTAGAGGACCTGAGCCTCACAACAAGCTTTTTGATGCACAACCGTCACTGACTTTGGTACACAAACTTGAATTTGCACTAAGCAGCTGGATAAAAGTCTGTGTCGTCATTACATTTACAGCATTTAGCAGACGCCCTTATCCAGAGCGACTTACAATTGGTACAGTCTTACAATCCAAGCCATTGTAGGTTAAGGGTCTTGCTCAAGGACCCAACAGTGGTAGCTTGGCAGAGGTGGGATTTGAACCCTGGACTTTTGGTCCAGAGTCCAGTACTTTAACCACTAGGCTACCACAGTCCCACATGGCCATGTATTTTATCAGGTTACCTCCCCAAATCAATAAAATGTACTCAAAAAAAGTACTTGCACAATGCTGTTTAAAACAGTCCTAACAGTGCAACACCACAATCTCAAAAGGATGCAATGGAATAAGTAAAGCATTAACTAACCCATCTGTTGCAGCTGCAAGACCTCCATGTAGTTTAGACTTCCTAAACAGGTCTTATGGGGCTTTCAGAGGTGAGAACTGCTCTAGATCACTTGTGGAAATGCACCATGGTATGTCCATTACGGTGGTTTATGACTGTCCAAAGTCTAGAATTTTGCGTAATTCCATAAAACGTTATCTGTAAAACGTTATATGAACTTATGTAAAAGATTGTCTAAAGTTTGAGTCCTTCAGCATATTCCTCTGCCACATCGATGCTGTTTGGGTTATATTGGTGGACCTTAATTCAAGTATGCATTGTGCAAGACGAAAAGAGCATAGCAATAAACTGTAAATGGCAAAAAATGTGAACAACATGTAAGCATGGATCCATGCTGTGGAGGGCATTTTCTTGGCACTTTTTGGGCCCCTTAATAACAACTGATCATTGTTTAATCTCCACACTTAACTGGGTAATTGCCGATCATGCCTCTCCATTATGACCATGTTGTACCATCTTCTGATGACTGCTGCTAGCATAAGGTGCCATGTCACAAATAATCTCAACTGGTTTCTTGAACATGGAGTTCACTGTACTCAAATGGTCTCTACAGTCATCAGACCTCAATCCAATAGAGCACCTTTGGGATGTGGCAGAATGACAAATGTGATGCTGCCATTTTAATATGGACCAAAATCTCTGAGAAATGTTTCAAGTACTTTGAGTCTATTCCATGAAGGCAGCTCTGAAGGCAGGAGGGAGTCAAACCCAGTATTTACTTTAGCTGTAACTGAGGACTGTGCTCTAAGTCAGGACATTATTGGGGACAGGGTCTGTTAGTCTTTGAATTTTCACACTTTTTGTTTTTTGAGTGCTTGATGTATGGAAAATCTAAAGCCAATCTTCTGAGGAGAACTCTCATTCTCGTCTCCTCCTTAGTAATGCTTTCCTTTCCTGCTTTTTTCCCCCCTTCAGTCAGTTCATGTGATTACTTGCTGAGGCATCCTGTGTCGATGATTGAAAAGCAGTAGTCTGACCCCCAACGAGTGATCACTTGTGTAGTGCCTTACCCCATGATTAATATGCTTGGGCTTGCAAGTATTTGAGTTGTATATCATAGAAGGTTCAGTTATTGAGTTGACTTGTTGGAAGACACTGTGCACTAATATGCTTTGGGTGGACCTGCACAGCTGGTTCAGCTTATTTTAGACCCCCAATTTTATAGCGAGAGCTCACTGCATTTCTTCCATCATCATTAAGCAACCTTTTCTGCTTTAGATTTGCTTTGTAGTGTAATTTGTAATACATGTGGTGGGGGAGACTCCAGCTTCCAGGCCCTGTCCAGAAACCCATAATGCCTGATTTCATGGTACATAACATTAAGCTGTAATGTCATTTCAGTCGACGCTATAATGGGTTCTTGCCCTGCACAGCTGTGACGTGGTTTTGTGGGAGTGTTGGTCTGGATGTAAGGGGAAAAGTCTGTTGCTGCCCATTTGTTTTGGCACAGTACCCCATGGAAGTCTAGTCGCTTCGTAATTTGTGTGAAAATGTTACTGTAGACTCCATAGCAGGTTTAGCTGAGACCCTTGCTGGAGTGATTTCATCTCAGCAGTGTCTGCCCGACCTAAAATGTAGCTATGACTGTGTAATTGGAGTTAAATTTGATGAAATGCATCAGACCGATGCATTTGCTGAAAGGATGTTATCTGCCATTTATTCAGTTTGCATTTACTTGGAGCCATTTGAAGTTAGCTTAGTTAATTTCCTGTTTATCTGTATTTGGGGCGCACAGCACAACTGATGTAGAGCTAATCTCAGTTAAGCAAGTTAAGACCATATTTTTGTGTCGAGTGTTTACATGCTCTTAATAATCTGATCATTATTTGATTTCTGCAGGTGTCTGATTTGAAGTGGTCATGTAAACAGCATACACCAGGTTTTTAGATTTGATTAAGGCCAAGAAATCTGATCGGACTGTGGTAGCCTAGTGGTTAAGGTACTGGACTATGGACTAAAAGGTCCAGGGTTCAAATCCCACCTCTGCCAAGCTGCCACTGTTGGGTCCTTGAGCAAGACCCTTAACCCACAATTGCTTGGATTGTAAGACTGTACCAATTGTAAGTCGCTCTGGATAAGGGCGTCTGCTAAATGCTGTAAATGTAAATGATAGAGCTGGATTTTAGCTCTTTAGTCTATCCCAACTCTGATTTCAGTTAGTTTCCTTAGTCTGTGCATGCACGCAAATGGAATTGTGTAGGAATTGTGCAGTTGTTCTGGAAGCAGCTTGCTTCTTAATCCTGTCTTTGTCCAATATTCCTGCAAGTTGGTTTTGTTCAACCTCTAACCTCAAAGCAAACTCGACCTTATATTTTTAACTGTCAAGTGGTCACTCTGTGACATTGTAGTAGGTTTGGGGCTTTTTTTTTTTAGGCAATTCCTTTGGACTTACCGTATTTTTCGGACCATAAGGTGCACTTAAAATCCTTTAATTTTCTCAAAAATCGACAGTGCGTCTTAAAATGCGGTGCGCCTAATGTATGAATTAATTCTGGTTGTGCTTTCTGACCTAGAACCGATTGTAGATGGTACACGGTGCTCAAATCTGTCAAAATGTTTTAGCACGGCCTTGGTAAGTTACGAAGCTTACGGCCACCATAGTGCGCAGCATCACGGAGTAATACGGTATGTGCTTCAGCATTAGGGTACGTGCATTCATTCATTCATTTTCGAAGCGGATTTCAAACACAACGCTATCAGTCACGCAGTACAACATGGACATAGAGCAGCTGTGAGAGAATTCAGCATTAACGAATCAATGGTACGGAAGTGGAGGAAGCAAGAAGACGCCCTGCGCCAGGTAAAGACCAAACTGGAGCTTCCGACGGAACCTAAGAGTTTTGTTTCATTTCATGCGTCTTATAACCCGGTGCGCTTTATGTATGAAAATATACCCGTTAGCAGCCGATCATTGATATCGCGCCTTATAACCCAGTGCGCTTTATAGCCCGGAAAATACGGTAATTCTCTTTCCATACCACACATGAGAAACAAGTACAGCCTGCAAAATGGCCCCCATAAACGCTTTTGGTGAGACCCTGAAACAGTTTATCCTTGAGGAAATGAAGAATTTGAATATTTGTCGTCATCTAGATGGTACGAAACATTGAAACAGAGGCATGAAGTTTCTTTTCACATGAGACACTTGTTTTAAAGTGAGTCCATGATTTTAATCCTGTAGGCATTCTGTCACTTCAGTGGCGCTGCTTTTATGGCTCAAAACTTTTGATTTCCCATGAGCGACACTTCTACACATGTGAAGGCTTGTATATAAATGTGGCTTTTAAAAGAATGGTGGTCCTCTGGTCTGACTGTAGAGACACTGACTTTAAAAGTAGACCAAGTCAGTTTTAAGTCTTGATCAATTGAAAAAGCCCATCCCTAGTTTGCATACATATGCTGCTCTTTGGAAATGCTCTAAGAGCAGGAGCTTATTGCTTAGCACTTAGAGTTAAGTGCTGTTCCATTTCAATACATCCACTCGGAGTGTTCATTAGTATTGAGCTGTTTCCTGCTCGGGCAGATGACTCAATTGCTGTTTGGTCAGAAAGGCTTTGAAATAATCTTAGGTTTGCTAGTTGTCAGCAGACTGTTAACAACTGGATGACATGTCCTGCTACAGTTTGGCATATGAGCAGATTGCTGTCTCATTTTACCTCACTTGGACACAACCCCTATTCAGTCCCTAAATTCTGTTCTGCTGCTCAAACACACTTCCCAAATTCTCAGCCTGCCATGCTACCGTTGAACCATCGTTCTGGCTTTTCTTTTGAGTATGTAGTAAAAAGGTTGCATGTCAGTTGATACTCAGTTTCTGATTTGGTGGCTCAGCAAAATGCCTCTGTCCTAAATTTGCCCAACCCCCACTACTTTGGCACAATGCAGACAATAGTACCCACGTTCTTGCTTAATACTTAACCCCCTCCCCAAAACTGTGCAGGATCACCATGCTTTGTTCACACCCTAGCAGTGCTCTCACACACACATGGGCACACACACTATATCCAATACTAATCTGGTTGGATGAGGAATTGCTGTGCTGTAGTAGGGCTTTTCTGTTTAGCTGTGCTTTCAAAGGAAGTTAACCTTTATCATTCATCATTTTGTGGTTTTAATCTAACATTTAACCTACAGTCCAAACGCACGGCAATGAAAGTGAGAAACGTGCACAGTACTGTGCAAAAGTCTTAGGCCACTAGACTAGATTTAGGCTGCTGACACACATCGTGCCCTTCCTCATGGAATTAAGGTTCTATCTGACATTTCAGCATTTGGTTATTCATTTATACTTATTCCATGACATTTACATGTACAGCATTTAGCAGACGCCCTTATCCAGAGCGACTTACAATTGGTACAGTCTTACAATCCAAGCAATTGTGGGTTAAGGGCCTTGCTCAAGGACCCTACAGTGGCAGTTGGCAGAGGTGGGATTTGAACCCTGGACCTTCTGGTCCACAGTCCAGTACCTTACCCGCTAGGCTTTTTTGGTCTTTTTTGCATTTTGGTCGCTCATCTGAGAGCCAATTGGTGCTTCAAATACACAATTGGACCAATCAGATTGCTGCTTCTTTGCCATGCCACTCGACGCTCAATGAGTGGAGGTAATGGAGCAGAGAAAATCTTGAAGTCAGTTGTTTTTAGATGGTTAGATGATACTAATTTAAAAAAGTAGGTAGTATAAAATGTTCTTTTATTGTTTTAAATAATTAAGATTAATGCGACCTAGCCGGCGGCACAAGGTGCAAGGCAGGAATAACCCTAGACGGTGCAAATCCCTCATAAGAGACACCACAATCCTGTTCAGGATTAAATGGAGAAGAAAATGAATATGGTTTACTAGACACGGAGTTGTTTAATTTCAGTGAAATATTGCAATGGTTGTGACAGTGTTTAATTGACAATGCATTCATTTCAATAAACCAGTTGTAATGAATAAATTAATAAAATGAAGTATATTCTAAAGTTGTATGATTTATATGCCCAAGTTTATAAATGTTTTTGAAGCATGAAATATTGCCGAAACATTGCCTGTCATCTGACGGTTCTTTAAAAAGTCTCATTTATTACGTTTTATTACACTGAGCCTGAAAGAAAATGAAATCCTATACATTTGAATTGATGCCTTAATTACAACAATCATTGATTTCCTTAATTCAATCATCTTTTATTGTTCTTCCAAAATGAGACATTTTGGTGCATTAGTCAACATTTCTGATATAAAATCAAACCTAATACAGTACTGCTTTTATACTGACACTTTGCTGGAGCAGCTTATTACAGGACCCGAGTGCTGTCTAGCCTAAAGGAAAGTTCTCCTTTTACACCCAACTTGCACTTTTTTTTTTTTTAAATAAGAAAATGATTTTGTACTAAAACAAGAAATGCCATAATGAAATAATCTCATAGAAAACATTACCTTTTTTTTGATACATGTTAGATCTGTTACCACACTAATTTCATGTTCTAAATAGAAACGAGTTAACTGTGTGCATTCCTTGAAAACCATGGCTGCTTATGTTTTGCCAGATGGAACTTTATAATTCCATGGTGAGTTCTTAGGATTAGAAGGTTCTACATTTGACCTGTTCCAAAAAACTTGAGATTATTTCTCATTAGTATTGAGTGGTGTCTGAAATGTAAATATAACCAATATTAAAAAAGCTTTGTAAGATTATGCGTCCCCGTTTGTGCTTATGACAAATTTTTCATGGCTCAAACTTTTCAAACTAAATCTTATTTGGCTTACAGAACACTGGTTTTACCAAAATAAAGGCAATCTGTAAAAAGAGGAATGCTATAAATATCAGGATTTATAGGCAGTTATCGAGTAGTTACCGTATTTTTCGGACCATAAGGCGCACTTAAAATCCTTTAACTTTCTCAAAAATCGACAGTGCGCCTTAAAATGCGGTGCGCCTAATGTATGAATTAATTCTGGTTGTGCTTTCTGACCTAGAACCGATTGTAGATGGTACACGGTGCTCATAAATCTGTCAAAAATGTTTTAGCACGGCCTTGGTAAGTTTACGAAGCTTACGGCCACACAGTAGTGCGCAGGCATCGCGGAGTAGTAATACGGTATGTGCTTCAGCATTAGGGTACGTGCATTCATTCATTCATTTTCGAAGCGGATTTCAAACACAATGCTATCAGTCACGCAGTACAACATGGACATAGAGCAGCTGTGAGAGAATTCAACATTAACGAATCAATGGTACGGAAGTGGAGGAAGCAAGAAGACGCCCTGCGCCAGGTAAAGACCAAACTGAGCTTCTGACGGAACTTAGAGTTTTGTTTCATTTCATGCGTCTTATAACCCGGTGCGCTTTATGTATGGACATAGATCCGTTAGCGGCTGATCGTTGATATTGCGTCTTATAATCCGGTGCGCTTTATGGTCCGGAAAATACGGTATGCTGTAAAGAGTTGGTATCAGCCAACTCCATTGGAAGGAAAAAAGTGGTATCATTGCATCCCTATTTGATGCCTCACACCATAATGGTCTCTTCTACTGATCTTCATTCCAGTCTTTGTGAGCTTTAACACAGCTTAGCCTTTTCTGTTCCCCTTCCAGAAAGGTGTTTTGGCTGCTACCCTTCCAAAAAGAGCATTCTAAATCAACCTTCTTCAAATTGTAGAAAGGTCAGCTTGGCATCCTGATGAATGTCAGATGCAGCTGTTACCCAATTGTAAGGGGTGGTCACACTAAATCTTTATCGTTTCTTTTTTCTGAATAGAATTATCTTGTATTTTCTGGTTATATTCCAATAAAGGGATATATACCATTGGTAAGACAAACATCTAATCAAGTGGTGGCCTACAACTTTTGCACAGTTCTGTACATGGAGCTTTATTTTATAGAATTAGAATTTCTTTATTGGATGTTGGAGATGGAGCTGCCAGGCAAGAGACGGAGAGGAAGACCAAAGAGGAGTTATTTGGTTGTGGTGAATGAAGATATGCAGGGAGTTGGGGTGAGAGTAGAGGACGTGGAGGACAGGGTGAGGTGGAAACGTTTAACTCGCTGTGGTGACCCCTGATAAAGGGAGAAGCCGAAAGAAAAAGAAGAATTTCTTTATTGCGTAGTCAGTTCCCTAGTCCTCAGCACCCCCTTGCTGATTATAAGAGGTGATGAATGGGGCACCTTTTTTGCAGTGAAGTGTGACTTTGTCTGTGGAGGAAGAGATCCTGATGTGTGGTTTGCTGCAGCTGTCACTAATCCAACACTGTACATTGGCTCTTTCTTCACGAAGTAGACACAAGGCTGAAGAGGCTTGTTCCAATCAATCAGCTGACACCATCTGTTCGAGTACGTCAGCTTATATCCCTGCTGCACATCTGCCAGAGGCCCACAGCTCTGTGCATCACCTTGTTAGGCTCCAAGGTGGGTGGAGAGTAGGAGTGATCAATCTCTAAATACTGACATGGTTTATGACCTTTTCCATCGTTGACTGAGATCTAGTGGAGGTTTATCCTACCGGAGATGAAGTTGGCACCACTTGGGTTGACTAAGAACTGTTCTTAGGGGATGTTAAGAGCTTAGGACTTTGCAGGCATTCATGTAAAGGCTTTCCTCCACCCATCTCTAAATAGAAAGCAAGGGACGTGGAAGTTTTGGCTGAGGCTAAAATGGGCCCCCAAGACATAATGGAAGTTAAAAGGATAAAGATTAAAACACACGCTCAGGTAATAGACAAATGCCTATGTTACTCTTATCAAGCCCCAACTACCAGCCAGACTTCTGATTGTGTACCAGAGGGTGATGTTGGGTCAACAACCTTTTCGGTCAGCAACCTGTTTCACATGACATACTGCAGACATTAATGGCGAATACCTGTATTAGCCTGTTGGTTTTCTTTTAATGTGGTTGTAGACTAAGCTTGGCTTACTCCTGCCATTTTTGACTCTTGTGTACTTGACATTAGAGTGAATAAGGTTAATAATCAAATTCACTGGGTTTTTAGTAGTTCATTGTTGATCATTTGGTGGTCGATGCCCCCACTGTCACTGTCCTTTCTTCAATAATAAAGCCCATGAAAATGAATGTATTCCTCACACAACACAAAACCTTGGGAGAATTCCCTATTCCCCATATAAACTTGGCCCTAGCCTCGTCATTTCACTTCACTCAGTGTAACCTATTGCCTCCTACCATTGGCAATTTCATCCAACATGATGCGTTTGTTTTCCTCCGCTAGCCATATGGCAGCAGTGCTGTAGTGTGGTGTCACTGAAGGAGCATGCACAGAATGCCAGTGGCCTCTTCCCACATTGCAATGCTGACGCACTTGAGGCACCCAGTGTGAGGTTTTGCACACAAGCATCACGCCAGCCCTCACTGTCCACTGGGATATTGTCGTTTGGCTGCATGTAATGAGTAGGATGGCGGGAGAGGGAGGAAGAGATGGGGAGTTTGGAAGGCGTGAAGGATAATACTGGGAGATTAATGAGGAAGTTGGAGGTTTATGTGCACCAGTGACTGGGCGATGGAATGGAGAGTGTACAGCCTTTTATGGTAAGATGGTATGAAGTGTTTCTTTTCAAATGACCCGTTCCTTGTCCGTGTTCCAACTGAAAAAGTAGGTTGCTTTAATATTCTGGAGCATATCTGCACAGTATAATACTTACTGGGTTTGAGCACTTTTTAAAAGTCCTTCATACTAGTGCTGTTACTCTAGAGCCTTCAGAACAGCATTTATTTATCACAGTGCTGAACCTCTCCCTTTGCTTGCTCAAAACGAAGGACGGGGAAAATGGATTTGGACACCGTGCTGGCTGCTGTGTCAAGAATGCAGGATGTGGGCAGCTTACAGCCACAGCAAAACGCATACACCCTCTCTCACAGACCAGGAGAGCTTTTAAGTTGTACTTGTTGTTGGTGCTTGTAAAGATTTGTTCTTAAATCCTGCTCGTTTAAATGGCTGGCAATTTGCCAAAAATACTGTAAGCTGTGTTCAAAGCCTAGACAGTAGCTTCAATCAGCAGAATGGTTGGTAGCTAGAAGTCAATTCAAGCTTTTAGACATGGGTCTAAAGCCTGGTTTATACATCCATTTGATTTAGAAACCTTCAAATGCCTGCACAGGGACTTTGAATGGGTTGGGCTAATCATTCTGAAAGTCACTCTGAAATCACCACTGATCTCACCACTTGGACTGTTCTGAGATGGGATTGCTGGGTTTGAGATGGATGTACAGTAGAAATGTCCTACTCTGGATAGCTGGCACATGCATGTCACACTCCACTCCAGCACACCCACTTGGATGGAGCTTATCCTGACTGTACATGTGGCTGTCCCACCACAACCTCATCCTTCCCATACCCTTTAGATGACATGCAAGTTCTGGATGTCAAGCATCTCCTCCATAGGTCAGTCTCCATTCAGTCTAACAGAGGGCAAATCAGAGTGTGTTTATAATGGGAACCCCCCCCCCCCAAGTTTACATGCCTCAACTTCATGACAAACTTCAACTTCTTCGTTTTGTCGAGCATATACTGTGTTGGAGTCTCCCCAGTGTGTTTGATAGCCATTTAGCGGGTGGTGTGTGTAATTCCAGGGTTGCCAGATCCTGGGAGTTAAACCAACAAGGTCTATGGAAACTAATCTCTAAGGTGACGAAGTCTCGAAGTGGACCTGGCAGCCATGTTGCACGCTAGGGGTGGGTATCGGAAAGGACTTCACGATACGATACGCATCACAATACATGGGTCACGATACGATTATTTCATGATACATTGCGATACGAAGCGTATTGCAATATTCCCCATAATTCACTGATATAAAAACAGCTGAAATATGTTTGTGTGTATTTGGATGAGTAAAACCGATTGAAATCATGGTATGGGTATGTATGCTCTGAGAAATCTGATTACTGAGCTAAAATCGAGTGCTCTATCGAATTTCTTAATTCTGATCTCTTGATTGGAGAATGCTGTATACATGGCCACTTGTAATCGGGTAACTGCAGGAGTCTGAGTATGATCGGATTATTAGGTGCATGTAAACACATTCGTTTACTATAATCACATTTACAATACATTACATTCCATGTTTTATACTTGAGTCGACTGGTGGCCTGCTCACTAAAGCATGCTGTATGCTAGTGTAGTTTATCAAGCATTAAATGTGACCTATTTTAACAGGGACAGATGCTCTAATACAATGAAGGCAGGAGGGTGGGAGGGATGGGGTATGTTCGTTTTGCTGTGCAGCCTGGAGCTTGAGAAACCAGGGAGAATTTGTTGCTAGATTTCACCCTATCAAGCTGTTTTTTTTAAGGGTCACGGAGTTCTTAGGTTATGAAATTGGTTTGAATAATGCTCTGGTGTACACTGACTGACCAGCTCATCACCATGGAGTGTAGAAATGTTTGACGGCTGTTTCGCCATACTGCTGTACTACCCCTGGCCAAATTACTGAATGAGCACGCTTAAATGATGTTCACCCAGGTTTTTAACTTACCAAATAAATGTAGCAAATGAAGTTTAAGCAGATGACAGGATGTTATGACGGGTTGAATTCTAAGAGACAGATTTCACTTCTACCTCAAACAGGCTTTGCAAGATGGAGCCTTGTCATGGACCCATTTAATGTTTTTTTTTTTTCCTAATATTACATCCATAAAATTTCAGTTTGCTGGGCTTGACATTGAATTGCTATTAAGCCTTAAAAGCCTTCTATTGATGGGAAGGGGTCATATTTCAATGTACACCTGGTGACTTTTGAGGTAAGCCATTTCCCTAGCCCTTATCTGACATTCAACCCGATATTATAAATGAGTGCGGATTTTTTTTTTCTTTTTCTTTTTTTTAAGCTGTCATCTGTTTCATTAATAGGTCACCAGACAAAATTATGGTAGATTTACTTTCTTGCAATCATGCACACTGCGATTGCTTCTCTTCAGCCCAGTGGAATCATGTTTTCTTTAGTTTAAGTGTTCGTGTTGCCTGTCCTTTCACTTTTCTGTACATGAATCCCACTTCATTCGGCTGATTTCTTAAATTTCTGTCTCAAACATTGACTGCAGTTTCTAGTTAAGGCCTATCGTGTTTTGTCTGGATGCTTTGACTTGCTTGGTTTTGGCTCCCTTCCCATTTTGTTTACACTTGCCCCAAATTTGAGACAGTTGACTGGGAACAACCAACACCTTTTGTCATACTCTAGGATTGATTTCCTTATTGAAGGAGTTTTTTCATTGTCTCAATTTTCACCTCTCGTTAGGGTCATGTTTTCTTTGAATTAGCCAAGTTCAAAAGCAGGATTCAGCATCTGTATGCACTCACTTTTAACTGCAGGCTAAATTGCCTTTTGTTTGAGGTATGTTTCATGAAGCCAGGATGTGCAGCTACTAACCTAAAATAATTTGAAATATGGCGGAAAAAAGTGAATGGAAAGAAATGTTGGAACTGGGAGGAAAAGGTAATTTTCAAGATTCAGTCACAATCAAGATTGGGACTGTGGTAGCCTAGTGGTTAAAGTACTGGACTCTGGACCAGAAGGTCCAGGGTTTAAATCCCACCTCTGCCAAGCTGCCACTGTTGGGTCCTTGAGGAAGGCCCTTAACCTACAACTGCTTGGATTGTAAGACTGTACCAATTGTAAGTCGCTTTGGATAAGGGCGTCTGCTAAATGCTGTACATGTAAATATAAAGATGTCTGGCATGTCGTATGCTGCTACAGTAGTAAATGCTTCTGAAAACAATTAGTCTTTTTGTATGGGTGCATAGTGAGTAGTATAGCATCATTGTGACAGTAGCTATGTCCCAGATTATGGGGCCTAGCACACCCTGAACATGTTCCCCATCTGTTCTGTCCCTTTAGACATGGTGGTGCCCAGCAGTGGTGGGCTAGCACATTGCCAGTGCACCACCCGAGCGCCTGCAACTTCTGCAATTTAAGGATAATTTCAGGCTCTGCTGTAAATGCACTCACAATGATAACTTCATCCTTCATTTCCCTGCCTGGTTTGTTAGAGAGATCAATGATTCTCTCACTCACTGTACTTCAGCTATATAATTATATTTGCCTGCTCCTCTCTCCTCATTCTCCAATACTGCCATGCACAAATTAAATCACTCTGCTTCCTTCCTTCCTTTCTTATTACACTATCCAGTGCTCTCACCCACACACTTCATTCATCCTGTCGCTCACCAGCCCAGTCTGTTTTTGAGGATACACTATGACACTGCTGCCCGGGCTGTGTGTAGGTGTTGACTGGGAATGTGTCCCAAAAGGATGATTTGTTTAGAATACCAGGGCAGTGTAGGAAATGGGGAAGAGGTAAGTAGAGCTTATTGTAGATAATTAAACTGTTGATGGGAGTGCAGTCAGTGAACACTGCACTATGATTACACAACCGCAATTTTCTTTAATGACTTGCATGGTTTTGAGCAAAACATTAGTTACACATTGAATGACACACTGAATGACTAGAATGTCCAATTAAGGAATCATGGCTTTTATTACCTTCTCTCCATTGGGAAGAATGACTGGGGCGGGAGTTGGAATTTTAAGACTGATCTGTATCAACTAATAATAATAATAATAATAATAATAATAATAATAATAATAAGCTTTTTATATAGCGCTTAAACTTTTAAACAACGTTTTACAAAAGTGCTTTACACTAGAAAAAGTAAAAACAAACAAATATAAAATAGTTAAAAACAAAAGAATACATAAGAACAATAAAGGAATGAAATGGAAATATTTAAAAATGCATTTAAAATCTAAACTGAAAACATTAGCATAAAGCCAACCCCAACATGTCTTAACCCTCCTCTTAAATATGTTAAGATCATTCAGAGCCCTCAGGTCATCAGGAAGAGTTCCAAAGGTCACCTTTCCACTCTCTTGCCTGGTGGTTGGTACAACCAGCATGTTCCTGCTAGCTGATCTGAGGGCCCTCGGTAGAACATCCCTTAATCATACAGTGGGGCAAAAAAGTATTTAGTCAGCCACTGGTTGTGTAAGTTCTCCTACTTAGAAAAATGAGAGAGGTCTGTAATTTTCATCATAGGTACACTTCAGCTATGAGAGACAGAATGAGAAAATATTACAGGAAATCACATTGTAGGATTTATAAAGAATTTAACTGTAAATTATGGTGGAAAATAAGTATTTGGTCAATAAGAAAAGTTCAACTCAATACTTTGTAACATAACCTTTGTTGGCAATGACAGAGGTCAAACGATTCCTGTAAGTCTTCACCAGGTTGGCACACACTGTAGCTGGTATTTTGGCCCATTCCTCCATGCAGATCTCCTCTAGAGCAGTGATGTTTTGGGGCAACACGGGCTTTCAACTCCCTCCACAAATTTCCTATGGGGCTGAGGTCTGGAGACTGGCTAGGCCACTCCAGGACCTTGAAATGCTTTTTACGGAGCCACTCCTTCGTTGCCTGAGCGGTGTGTTTGGGATCTTTGTCATGCTGGAAAACCCGCCACGTTCCATCTTCACATACTTCTCACTGATGGAAGGAGGTTTTGGCTTAAAATCTCACGATACATGGCCCCCATTCATTCTTCCCTTAAACGGATCAGTCGCTCCTGTCCCCTTTGCAGAAAAACAGCCCAAAGCATGATGTTTCCTCCCCCATGCTTCACAGTAGGTATGGTGTACTCTTAGGATGCATTCAAACATGATTTGAGTTTTTTAACCAAAAAGTTTCTATTTTGCTTCATCTGACCACAAATGATATTCCTCCCAATCCCTCTTCTGGAGTCAACTTCATATGCTCTCTGACAAACTTCAGACAGCCCGGACACATGTACTGGCCCTTAAAGCAGGGGGACACGCCTGGCAACTGCCAGGATCTGAGTCCCTCTCGGCGTAGTGTGTTTACTGATTGGTAGCCTTTGTTACTTTGGTCCCAGCTCTCTGCAGGTCAATTCATCAGGTCCCTCCATGTAGTTCAGGGATTTTTGCTCACCGTTCCCATGATCATTTTGACCCCACGGGATGAGATCTTGCGTGGAGCCCCAGATCGAGGGAGATTATCAATGGTCTTGTATGGCTTACAATTGCTCCCACAGTTGATTTATTCACACCAACCTGCTTGCCTATTGTAGATTCACTCTTCCCAGCCTGATGCAGGTCTATAATTTTCTTCCTGGTGTCCTTCGACAGCTCTTTGGTCTTGGCCATGGTTGAGTTTGGAGTCTGACTGTTTGAGGCTGTGGACAGGTGTCTTTTATACAGATAACGAGGTCAAACAGGTTCCATTTATACAGGTAACGAGTGGAGGACAGAAGAGCTTCTTAAAGAAGTTACAGGCCTGTTGGTCAGAAATCTTGCTTGTTTGTGGGTGACCAAATACTTATTTTCCACCATGATTTACAATTAAATTCTTTAAAAATCCTACAATGTGATTTTCTGTTTGTTTTTATTTTATTTTGTCTCTCATAGTTGGTGTACCCATGGGCCAAACCACGGAGGCATTTAAAAACCAGTAAAAGAATCTTAAAATCAATTCTTAATGGTCGCGTGCTTGCTTGCTCATTAGCTTACATTTGGAATAGACTCAATTGATGTGTTGAGACTTTTTGTGCAAGTGACCTGTGTTTGTGTGAGACTTTTCGCGGGTTTAACAAGCTATAAATGGCGTTTGTAAGTGTATGCGCCTGAACTACTGTACTATTGAACTACATTCACTCAGTGGCGGTTTCATCTGGCCAGTCTTCAGTGTTGTTTGTAACACTTTTCAATGCACTTTTGGCTTCCGTCAAACAAAAGTATCAGTTGTTTTCAACTGTCTATCATGCATTTACATTTTGTTTGCATGCAGTTTTCTTGCTTGTGAATTACCCTTTTGAGGCTACTATAATGTAAATTAAAAGACCATGTGACTATAATGTTTGGTCAAAGACCGGTTTGCCAGAGTATAATTGAGTAAACAGAGCATATTTGTATGTAGCCCATGTGATTTAAGACACACCAGCATTGTGATCTGTGATATTCCAGTGAATTAGGTTCTGTCACCATAGTACATTTCCATCATATAGTTGGCGGATTTTTTTATTTATTTTATTTTATTTATTTATTTATTTTTAAACCTTTTTTTGTAAGATGGTTCATAAAACAGGCAATTCACAAAATTCATGGAAAATTCACCTTTGTGTGTTCAAGGGCTCAGATGCAAATAATTGCATGGCCTACAAGACTTTGTGGTGGTACCTTTTTAACAACCGAATGCTACTCTCTTCATTAGTCCAGCTCACATTAGCCCTGATCGACACCAATAGATAATTGCACAGAGTAGGTGAGTCCTGAGGATGGTACTTAAAGTTTGTTTGGCAACACATGGAGCTGGCGCCTAAAGTTAGTCATTAATTATGGAATTGGTCTGGAACAAACTCAATGTAAATGTATCATTCAACCACCTTCAAAGGAATCATCCAAAAGAGTATTCAAAAGCCAGATAGTAAGGAAACTTCACATGGGTGCAATAGTGGTGAAAAGATGCTACATATGTGGAAATCGTGATGACATTTTACCTGCCCAAGGATGTCACCCAGCAACGTTTTCAAATACTTGAATAAATAAAAACAAGATCATGTTTTCCTTTTATAGGTACTAAAGTTTGCCAAGCAGGTGTGTACAGCACTACCTAGTGTTCGACACCCAGTGTACAAAGAATCAGCAGACAACTGAGATGAAACCCGATGGGGTTCCCACCACACAGGCTGACCCAACAGAAACTGTGGTTGAGCCTGTAGCTGGAGTGGATACCAATGAAGACCAGCCCCAAGAACAGAGTTCATCAACTCCACAGCTCAAGAATCCTGAAAATGTACAAGATGGCGCAAATGCAAAAACAACCACCACTAAGACCGAGGCAAATGGAAAGAAATCAGAACCTAAAAACAAGACCAAAGCTCTAGGAGTAACGAGGCCTGCTACAACCGGTACTAAAGCAACAAACAAAATGGGTGCAGTCTCTCGGCCTCCTACCACACACAATCGAATGGCCAATGGCGTTCTGAAGACTGCTGTAAACAGTGCAGCTAAGAAGCCTCTGACTGTGTCGTCGGAAACTAAGAAAACTGCCCCTGTTGGAGCAGCAGCACAACCCAAAAAAGGGCCTACTGCCACTGCTGCAGCTCCAAGAACCCAGGTGAAGGTGGCTGAACAGAGACCTGCTGCAGCCACCAGATCGATGAATAACGGCACAAGACCAGCAACAGCGCCGTCAACATTGAACAAGAAGCCTGCCACATCATGCAACAGTGCTACGGTCAAGGTCAAAGTCACAGGTAAAGCTTTACAGTTTTGCCACGTATCATCTCCCCCTTGTCTTTTTTTTTTCCAACCCATTTTTGTCTCCACAGCACCAAGGCCAACAACTACAGCTGCTGCCAAACAGAGCGTTATGCCTGCCCCCAAAGTCACTTCCATTTCCAAGACAACCAGGTAAGTTGGTGAGCCGGTTGGATCTTGGCTCTTACTTCTGTGTTTGAATGGAAAGATTCATTTTGTATTGTTCCTTGCATCATTAGCAATAACAACATTTAACATCTCCGGACTACGGCCAGATTTTTTTACTTTTTATTATTAACACTATACAGGTAGGAGTTCCAGACCCCCAGACAATCCACACTGTATAAGGCGTTATATGCATTAATGGAGGTGTATTGTACAGGTGCTCCCTGATTTACAATAGGGGAAATGTTCAACAAATCCATCACAAGTTAAGTGTAACATGAACCGGTGAGTTTAATATAGTCTATGCTGTATCATAGTGCAGTCTATTACGCATAATTCACACTTACATTAACCTACAGTTGGCCAAAATCATTAACACAAAGCAAATTTTATAATAAACTGTTAATCTTATGTAATTTAGTGAGTAATGGCTTGAAAGTGAACAGTAAAAACACTTACTCTATTGGTGATCTTGGGGCAATAGCTCATGATGCTAACTGAATTGTGAATTGACTTTCGGCTGAAACAAATCACACGTCTCGACTCGTACATTTACAGCATTTAGCAGACACCCTTATCCAGAGTGACTTACAATTGGTACAATCTTACAATCCAAGCAATTGTGGGTTAAGGGCCTTGCTCAAGGACCCAACAGTGGCAGCTTGGCGAAGGTGCAAGTTAATGGAAGTGTGCCAAGAATGGAGACATTTTTCTAGTGAAAGTGTGCCGAGAACCAAATACGAGGAGTTCCGAGGTGGTTGAGATAAGAGGTGTGTGTAATATAATTCAGGAACAAAGCTCTCTGCTGAAGAACCATGATATTACCTCATGACCATTAAGTGCAATGCTCTACATAAAGTCCAAAATAGTCTGAAAGTACATCTGATAGGTATTCATTACCATTGATTTGATGAGCTTTTTTTAAAATCAGTTTATCAGATCTATTTTATTAGTTGGTTGCAGTCATAGGAGTGTGAATGGCATCCAGAGTAAACTGAGTACATTAGTAAAGGACAGAAGGATTCCTTTGAGAAAGTGAGACTAATTACACTATGTAACACAAGTTTTGTTCCCAGCTTTTTAATGTTATATTCCAATTGCTTATGTCTAAAACAAATTAAAAATTGCTTACATTCATCATAAACTTCGCTTTTGTGACCACGGCAACGAAAATTATGAATTTTTATTATAGAAACAGGTGACCAACAGGCATGCCGAAGTATGCTTTGTAGGCCTCACACATCTTAGCAGATGCTTCCACAGAGTACTTTTTCGCTCTTGTCTTTATAAAATGGCCACCTCCATAGCAAAATGCGTCTGCTGGATGTATGCAACCTCTTGATGCCATCTAAATGGACTAAGTTGCTGTGTACTGTAGGGAGAAAGGATGTGTCTCCAAACTCGATAAAAATGGTCAATCTTTATTCCATGCAGTACCAAAGTACAAGAGTGTACTGAGGATTCAGCAGAGCAGGACTGCCCGGTAGCAGAGTAACACACAGTATATACATTTGAAAGTAGTGGTCCTTCCTAAGCTCCTCCTGTAATGGGTGTGGGGTGAAGTGTGAATACTGTCGTTATCAGAATCTGAATAGAGAATGAATTCACACCTGTCTGTCTAGGTCAGTTCCCCTTTGTCTGTGATGGCTGTTGCCCACTTACTATGCAATCCCAATCAATTAGATCATGTCTCTGCGTCTCTCAGGAAGGGCTATAGTGGCCCTATAGAACTGTAGTTATACAGCTACCTACAATTCTGTACAGTCCCAGAAAGTTCTAGATCATTCTGGACAGTTCTAGAAACTTCTTGGTAGTTCTCACAATTCCAGAAGCTTCTTAAGTATCTTGAAATATGGCGAATATCCTTAAAAATAGATCAATTTCAAAATATCATTGTACTGACCACAAAAGCAAAGTTTACAGGGAATAATAACTTTTTTCTATTCATTTAGGGTACAAACAATCAGGAAAACACACGTAACAACTGGGAACAAAATTTTTTGAAAATTGTTACATGGTGTAATCATTTTGGTGGGAAAGAGGTAGTGTGATGGATGTAAATCCATTAAGGTCATGGAAGTCGATTCTTTTAGAACATAATCTATGAAAGCATGTCATGAAACCAAGGCTAGAGGAGAAGCTGCAAAATACCAGTGATGCACCATGTTTTTTGTTAGCCATTTTGACAAAGGCATTTGAGAAATTGTCTGGCAGTGTGTCCAGCCCCACTGGAACAATTAAGGTAGGGAAATCCATCAACCTTAAATTAGCTAATGGGGGTGCAATCAAACTCATGATTTGATTTACAGTTAAATATATTGAGTATTTAACAATTTCAGTGAAGGACAAACCATTATCTGAACCACATTTTCTTTATAAAATTAAACAAAAATCACTTGTTTTTAGTTAACACTAAATTGATCTATTTGGTGAACTTCTTCGCTAAAAACCCTGAAGAGTCTCGAGTTTCCTGCCAATGAATTCTTACACACTCACTGAACACCATTAGGAACGCTATACTAATACTGGTAGGGCCTCCCTTTTGCACTCAAAACAACCAAGTATTCATGGCATGGCTTCCACAATATGCTGGAAGATGTTTGAGATTCTGTTGACACGATTGCTTCATGCAGTTGTTCAGGTGCATGTTCATGCCACAAATGTTTCATTGGAATCAGATCCAGGGACTCTGAAGGTCACAGAAGAATGCTTAACCCTTTGTCATGTTCATGAAAGCAATTTGAGATTGGTAAATTAATGATTGGTATTAATGGGCAAAAAGTATCCCCAGAAACAATCCCCAGACCAGGTGGTGTTTTCCAGTTTAACTGACCATGTTTGAGCCTCTGCCCACTGAAGTCTCAGTTTTCTGTTCCTGGCTAATAGAATTGGAACCTGATATGGTCTTCTGCTGTTTAGCCCACCTGTCAAGGTTCGGTGTGCTGTGCATTCTGCTCACAACTGTAGTGATTAGCCATTCAGTCAGCTCAAACCTGTTTGGCCAGTTTCCATGGCTTATCAACGAGGTGTTTGTGCTCAGAACTGCCATTCACTTGACATTTTATCTTTATTGCACCATTCTGAAAAACACTCGACTGCTGTGCATGAAAACGACAACCAGATAACAGCAGCCAGTCTGGCACCAGCAATCATTCCACAAAATCAGATGCCACACACTCTCACATGGGTCATCAGTACCCGAGGCTGCTGCCCATGATTTGCATAGCACTGCTGCTATCTGGTTGACTGTTTTGGAAAATTGCATTAATAAGTAGATGTACAGGCGCTCATGAAGTGCTCTGCACACTAAACACATTGAGTTTATTGAATTGAATCTCTGCTTCAGTCTTATTCTACTGACACTGAGCTTGTGCTTGCGTCTTGTGAAACTGCTGTTTGTATGGAGCAATGCATGCAAAAACAAGGGTCTAATCACATCCTGTATTGATTCAATGAAGGAAGCAGCATTTTATATTTCAATACAGTAGCCTGGAGCAGAAGGTCCAGGGTTCAAATCTCACCTCTGCCAAGCTGCCACTGTTGGGTCCTTGAGCAAGACCCTTAACCCACAACTGCTTGGATTGTAAGACTGTACCAATTGTAAGTCGCTCTGGATAAGGGCGTCTGCTAAATGCTGTAAATGTCATGGTGAGCCCCTATAAGTGACAGGTAGGTGGCAACCGAAGTAGTGCCTGAAGTGAATTCACATGTTCAGTAGTTCTGCTCAGTAATCCAGTATAAAATGGAACATTTGACGGCTTTCCCATTTATCACTGATTGTAGTGGGGCACAGCAGCGTTTTATTGGAGCATGTACTTATTCGATTTTTCTAATTGCGGTTGTGTGCTAAATATCACCTGAAATGAAGATTAAATTGAAGCCTGTAAGCACATAGGAACTAAAGAGCAGAGCAGGGAAGTGAACTGTAGAAAACTGTCAAAACAGTTCTGTACCAGACAGTCAGTTCTTTTTGCCAGTGATACCTTTTTAGTGTAAAGTATTTTTAATTAGGTACTTTTAGAAACAGCATGTGCAAGCTGTCATTTGTGCCAAACATTGTCAAACTAGACGCAGGACTCGATGTGCTGTCACCATAAATATTCCTAACATGGTAAAGTATCTAAAATGCAATTATTAGCAGTTTATAAAAAAATAAAATCGCCATTCATTTTTACAGCCTTAATAAAAACATTTTCCCCCTACCAGAATGTAAAAATGTTTCCTGACTGAATATCATTGACTGGATTTCCAGCTTTTGTTGTGGGACTGTGGTGGCCTAGCGGTTAAGGTACTGGACTATGGACCACAAGGTTCAGGGTTCAAATCCCGCCTCTGCCAAGCTGACACTGTTGGGTCCTTGAGCAAGGCCCTTAACCCACAATTGCTTGGATTGTAAGACTGTACCAATTGTAAGTCGCTCTGGATAAGGGTGTCTGCTAAATGCTGTAATAAAGTACTGTTAGCTATAATTTTTACTTTTGGATTTGAGGTTGCTGTCCTTTCATAATTATGTTGGGTTAAATGTGCTGCATGACACTCCCATTTAGATCCATTCATTTATGCTTCATTGCACCCTTTTTTTAATCCATTAGCCCATCAGCCTGTTTCGCTTATTTGATCTGTTTGGTCCAAGACTGATCATTTTGTGCTTTTAGTTTGGTAGAATCTAACAAGGGCTAATTGATTTTGTCTTCTGGGCCATTTGACCATTGCAAAATGATTTGAGGCGCATGTTTTTTCATAATGTCTATGCTGTTTTGGTAAAAATCATGTTTGTAGTTATACAGAGTTACAAAGGCTTGAACAATGGGCACAGATTTGGATTACTTTAAAATATTAGCTTTTCTTTCACTCTTGCCATTACATGTAATATTACTACAAAGTTCAGGTAATTTATTTCTTTATATTTCTGGCATACGATTCTGGCTTTTAGAAGCAGTATAAGAATTCTGTATTCCTGATACTGGTGACAAAGGTTTGCATATTAATTAATAAAAAAACATGAAAAAATAATGTGATGAACCATGGAAAAAGGTCACGTTATGCTAGGGTGGGGGTAAGGCAGGCTAAATACCAAATCAGATTTAAGAGCTTTTTTATGATTATCCAAAGTGGGTGGCATCAGGGCATTAAACTGGAAAGCAGTCTTACTAAGGCATATTTCCTTTTTCTTCAGTAAATACGTCAACTTTCAGCCCCATCTTTGTCCTTTAGAGGATTCCTTATCCTAGGGGGTTACCTTTTCTTAATGTGCACAATTTAAGGGGTTTTAATATGCTTTTTTTCCCCTCCTCAATTAGGCCTACCACAGCTCCCACTTCTCGTTCCACCACATCCTCTGCTCCCATTAGATCCACCACCACGGCCACTAAACCTGCAACCTTAAGAACAAATGTATCAGCTCCCTCTGCTGTCCAATCTGCATCTTCTAAAGTCTCCACTACAGCTGTAGCGACTAAAAAAGGTAGACTTCTATTGCTGACTATTGAGGTCCTGTTTTCCACTGCACATTGCTATTTCTTTAAAAAACATTGTTCTGTTTAACTTTACGAATAAGCGCATTCATCAGTTCGTTCTACCTGTTTGACATCTTGGTGCTTTGTTCTTTAAAAAAAATTATTTTGTAGATCTCAAAACTACCAACAGTGCAGCGGCCAGAAAACCGTTTGCCTCCTCGACCACCACACACGCTACAGCTGTAAAGACCTCAAAACCAAGTACAGCTGCTAAACCCCTGCATGCTGGACGACCAAAAGCTGAAGAAACTAGGCAGGTGCCAACACGGAAAGTCCCTCCAAGTCCCCGAAACACTCCCACTCGTGCTGCTTCTGGCAAGATGGGTGCAGCCTCTAACAACCAGCAGCGGGGAGCAAGTACCCCGGTTGCTTCGAGGATGCAGAGGCCTAAGCCAACGCAGTCCGTTTCACCATTAGTAATCACAGAAAAGCCTACTGAGGAACCTACATCAGAGCCTGTGGAGCTTTCAGAAGCTTTGGTAACAAACCCCTCTGTAGCAACAGCTGAAGCCATGGCTCATGCAGAATCTTTACCAGAAGCACAAGCTGTAGATCCAGAAGCAGAGCCTGAAGTTCAGGCAGATGAAGTGGCCCACATGCCAGCTTCAGAACAGCCAGATCCTGAGCAATTGGCTACACCTTTAGTAGATGAAGCTTCTACTCTTGTAACATCAAGTCTTCCAACTGTTTGTGTTGCGCTAGAATCCAAAAATGTGGATGATTATATTTCAGTGGTGGTTCCTGTAGGACCAGAGACATATCCTGAAACCATGCCTGCCTCACCAATTTTGGTCCCAAATGTTGACAAGGTGCTTTCTAAGGGCTCGGAGGTTGCTGAGAAGCCAGAGCAAATAACCCATAATGTTGAAGATGAAGAGGAGGAGGAGAAGGAATGCAGTCAACAGGTATCGGTGTCTGACATGAGTGGTACACAGCCTACTGAGGAGTCTAGGCCTGGGTCAGCTGGTCTGGCTGGTTCGGTATGGCGGCCAGGAGGCCTGCCTTCTGAACTCGATTCAGAGGATGTTAGCTGCAGCCAGCAGGGTGCATCAGAGCTTAGTGCTCCTGGAGTCTTGGAGGGCACTGAAAGTATGGATGATTTGGGTGAGGCTAGCCTCAAAGGTGCTGATGGTGAAGGCGTGTCAGCTGGGTCTCCAGACTTTGAAAAGGTCCCAGATATTCCTCCCAATGAAGAAGAGGATGATGACGACGATGATCGGGTGTGTGATATGGAAGTAGGATCGGAAATGGCAGAAGACTCGCACAGGCAGGGCCATGACAATGAAGAAGATGATGAAGACGTGGAAATGGCCAGTGAGGGTGTTACTGAAAGCGGTCTTGAAAGTTATGGAAATCTGGATGAAGATGACTTTGTGGAAGACTACAGATTGGACAACCTCAACCGTATGCAGCCTTCATCCACAGGTTTTCCTGCAGCGCCATGGAACCAAGCAAATCATTCTCTTGATCCCTGTGAGTCTCAGCAACTCTATTCTACACTTCTGGCTAACCAACAGCAAGCAGATTCAGAACTGGCAACCCAAGCTACTGCTCCAGACTGGCAAAAAGTTGGAAATGCTAAAGGAGGTCCTTCCTCACCTGACATTCCAACTCTTCTAAATCCTTTGCCAAGCTCGTCTCACCCTACTCCATTTTCTGATGCTGGTCAGGGTGCCAGCCTCATACCAGGCTTGACACCCCATCTAAAAGGCATGTTACCAGCTAGTACTGTATCGTGCTCAGAACAAGTTGACCACATCTGCAGTGACGCAAGCACTCCTGAGGAACAAAACGATTACAAGACGAGCCCTGACGTAGGAAACCAGCAGCCCTTACTGGTCAGCCCTGTTCCTGTTGCTCTCCCAGGCATTACAGAAAATGTTGCTGATAGTCTCAAACATAAAGAGGAAGAACTTCAGACTCCGTCTGCTGATGACGAGGTGGATGATGTAGCAACCATGGAGACATGTGTCATGTTCTCCCCTTCCTTAGCCATAGACGTTGTGGCTAGAGACACAGATGGGGAGATGCATATTAGTAAGCCGACAGAAAGACCTGGCTTCATTGGAGATGCATGCATTGATGGTGCACAAGTCCATGATCTATCAAAGCTGGAGTGTGAGGAGGCCGGTGCTGAATTGGAAGAAGTTGGTAGTGACACCCCTCAGTCTGCTACCTCAGCTGCTTCCTCTGGTTTTGAGTGCATTACCACCTCGAAGTCCAATGCTCAGTCTACCACGGAAAGCTGTACCAAAAGTCCAGGCATATTTTCTCTTGAGAACGAAGAGCCGTTTACAGATGACACCAAAGACCCATCACCTATCAAGGAGCTTACCCTTGTACCAACCTGTGCACCTGCAGATGTTGACCTGCATGTTCTTGGCAAGCAAGGAGAAGACCAGGTGAACACGGAGCAGCAGTACATGCTCTGTGGGGAGAAGAGTAAGGAGTTGTCAGGGTCTTGTGCATTAGACTGCACCGCACCCACTGAGACGGGCTTTGATAGCTCTTCATCCTCGCAGCACCAAGAGGACTGGATTCCTGATTCTCCACATTCTTACTACTCAACTACATGCGAAAAGACTGATAGCCCCATGGCAGGTAACGTATAGATAATCCTTTGCGAATGCACCTTTCAGTGTCATTGTCTGTCATGGTCTTCCCAGGTTTATTGTCTTGATGTACAAAAAGACGGAGTATTTTAAGAGGGGCAAAGAAGGCTGATCTTTCAGAATGGTGGTGTCACTGCCTAGCATATTACTAGTACCTTCTATAAATTATGGCTTAAGTCCTGTATGTGCAATAGCTACTATTTACAACTTGGACAGCTGTTTCAGGTTTGTTTTTTGTTTTTTTTTTAAGTAATACGATGTGGCCTTAAACTGGCAATTGTTGTGGAGTTCAGAGAACAAAACGAAGGATAAAAATGTATTCAAGCCAAAATAACTGTGCGATGGACTTCATTGTGTGTATTTATCATGTCATTTTTACTGAAAATACTAAACTGTTTGGTTTACTCTCGAGTTTGTAAGTCTTTAAATCTTATCTCCTCTTCCACATGACATGTTTCTCTTTGCACTTTAGGGTTTTCTTGACCCTTAAATTATGTTGTGATAATCTTTTTTGAGTACTTATCGTTCTAGCTTTAAATAAAGGATAGACATTTAACACAGACTTCTTTGCAGTAATTTTTTTTTGTTTGTTTAAAAATGATACATTTTTTAACTTAAGGAACTTGCTTTGGTTAATATCCAAACTATGGCAGATCTGGTACTGATGGGCTATGGACCAAAAGGTCCAGGGTTCAAATCCCACCTCTGCCAAGCTGCCATTGTTGGGTCTTTCAGCAAGACCCTTAACCCACAATTGCGTGGATTGTAAGATTGTATCAGTTGTAAGTCGCTCTGGATAAGGGCGTCTGCTAAATGTAAATGTACCCACAATGGGCTGACACATTTTCCTAACCACAGTTTTGTTTACAACAAAATACTATTCTGGGTATTCTGATTTCCTCCCACAGTCCAAAGACATGAATTAGTTTAATAGATTACGCCAAATTGGCCCCACCTGTTTATTTACACACACACATACCGTGGGCCAAAAAAGTATTTAGTCAGTCACTGATTGTGCAAGTTCTCCTACTTAAGATGAGAGGTCTGTAATTTTCATCATAGCTACAAGACAAAATGAGGGGAAAAAAAAAATCCAGGAAATCACATTGTAGGATTTTTAAAGAATTTAATTGTAAATCATGGCGGAAAATAAGTATTTGGTCACCCACAAACAAGCGATATTTCTGGCTCTCACAGACCTCTAACTTCTTTAAGAAGCTCTTCTGTCCTCCACTCATTACCTGTATTAATGGCACCTGTTTGACATCATTATCTGTATAAAAGACACATGTCCACAGCCTCAAACAGTCAGACTCCAAACTCAACCATGGCCAAGACCAAAGAGCTGTCGAAGGACACCAGGAAGAAAATTGTAGGCCTGCAGCAGGCTGGGAAGAGTGAATCTACAATAGGCAAGCAGGTTGGTGTGAATAAATCAACTGTGGGAGCAAATGTAAGAAAATGGAAGACATACAAGACCATTGATAATCTCCCTCGATCTGGGGCTCCACGCAAGATCTCATCCCGTGGGGTCAAAATGATCATGAGAACGATGAGCAAAAATCCCTGAACTACATGGAGGGACCTGATGAATGACCTGCAGAGAGCTGGGACCAAATTAACAAATGGCGAACCATCATTACAACACTACGCCTATAGGACTCAATCCTGCAGTGCCAGCGTGTCCCCCCCGGCTTAAGCCAGTACAATGCCAGGCCCGTCTGAAGTTTTGCCATAGAGCATATGGATGAGATCCAGAAAGGATTGTGAGAATATCATTCAGTGGTCAGCATTAAACCAAAATAGAACTTTTTTGGTAAACTCAACTCGCCGCGTTTGCAGAATTCTTAGTTGCAACCATACCTACTGTGAAGCATGGGGGTGGAAACATCGCTTTGGAGCTGTTTTTCTGCAAAGTGGACAGGACGACTATCCTTGTTAGGAAGAATGAACGGTGCCTGTATCGGTTAGATGTTGGTTAAGCCAAAACCTCTTCCATCAGTGAAGAACATTGAAGATGGAACGTGGCTGGGTCCTTTCAGCAGACAAAGGGGGGGGTGATCCCCAAACACCATGCAAACCGCTCGGGCCATGGAGTGGCTTTTAAAAAGCATTTCAAGGTCCTAGTGGGCCTAGCCAGTCTCCAGACCTCAGCCCCATAAAAAATGTGTGGAGGGAGTTGAAAGTCCGTGTTGCCCCAAAACATCACTGCTCTAGAGGAGATCTGCATGGAGGAATGGGCCAAAATACCAGCTACAGTGTGTGCCAACCTGGTGAAGACTTGCAGGAAACTTTTGACCTCTGTCATTGCCAACAAAGGTTATGTTACAAAGTGTTGAGTTGAACCAAATTCATTGACCAAATACTTATTTTCCACCATAATTTCCAATTAAATTCTTTAAAAATCCTACAATGTGATTTCCTGGATTTTTTCTTATTTTGTCTCTCATAGTTGAAGTGTACCTATGATGAAAATTACAGACCTCTCATCTTTCTAAGTAGGAGAACTTGCACAATCAGTGACTGACTAAATACTTTTTTGCCCCACTGTATATATAGTCTTGATGTAACCTTGAGTATAGATGTAGAACAATGTTAGAATGACCATCGATGCTGATCGTAATGTTATATAAAACAAACAACAAAATACATTTTATATTTACATTTAGATTTTAAGCAGACGCTCTATTCCAGAGTGACTTACAACTTCTACATTTTTGCAGTCCATGCAATGCAATTTTGGGTTGAGGCTCAAGGTCCCAACAGAGGTAGCTGGGCAGAGGAGCGATTTGGACCTTCAGGTCCATTGTCCTGCATCTTAACTACTAGTCCCACATTTTCAGGCCTATACACATAATTTGTATACATTACCTGAGTGAGGAGGGATGGCTATGCAGTAAAATGTGATTATCATTTGGTCACCCCACTAACAGATGTTTAAGAGGGGGAAACATGGCATTGGCTGTTGAATTACAGTTCGATTTATTAACTACCTTTTTGCAAACAGCCTAGTGCCTTTTGTTTCCATTTCTATCAAGATGATGCAAAGTATTCTCTAGCATCTGTCGCTAGATGCAGTGTAGCTTTTGTCATGGTGTATAAGATTAATCTTATTCATGACCCTTCTATGATTAATTTTCTGGAATCCTCTCATTAGGCAAAGGTTTCAACAGAGTTAAATCACTGGTCATTATAACTTGCTTTGAAACAGAATTTGAAAGCTGTAACATGTTTTAGCTGCTAAAATTACTGGGTGGGTGACGTGTAGATAAAATAAGAAGCTTTTGTGTATTCAGCCATTATCGCGATTTAAGATTTCAAGCATGATTTAAAGTTACAAATCATGAAAAGAATCTCTGGTATTTGTTGAGCATGTTTTTAAGCAGGTCTCCATAATGGCTATGTTGCAAAGGAGGAAAAACTTCCATTTTGCACGTTACCTACATTAGAAATGGGACATTTGACTTCTGTTGCAGACTGGCAACCTGGCTGGGTAAAGTTTCTGACGTGCCCATGTGATCAGGTCAGGTTCTGTGGGAGCTATGGAAACCAGAGCTGCTCTGGGAATCAAAAATGGGGTTTTGTTACCATTTCTGCTTTTCAAATGCTTTTTCCAAGTAAGCCTGAAAGTGTTAGTATTGAGATTTGGTGATTTTGTTGACCAAAATGTACCATCTTTGATGACTGGCCATACCATATGTGAAGACACCCCACTTCTGACCCATTTTTCGCAACGTAATACCTGTTGATACTATTATTAATGGGGATGGCAGAGTAGCTCAGAGGCTAGTGCCCCAGTAAATAGCCTTTAATGCTGACAGCAACATTAAATAAACACACCACATTTCTCATATATAAAGTGTTCAGCCTATCGCCCCTGAATTGAGACCCTGCTACTGGTAACCAGTGAACACAACCACAGAGCTTGAGTGCCCACATACTCACAAATACACAGGGCTACATGTTTACCAGATAAAGTTAATGTAGCATTGAAAACTCAAACCGAGGATAAGGAAGGAGAACCTCTCTAGGCTGCGTCTACTTCTGTTTTTTTGGTGTACTTCCCTCCCCTGTCCCTTTCCCCCATCTCTTCCATGAATCACACCATCCTGAGGGAAGGAGAAAAGCGAGATCTGATCCTACGAGGCTTCTGGATCTCATTTACCAAGGTGCCTAGTTGTCCTTTCCCTCTCTTGTCCTTTGTGGTTTGATTCTTCTGGCGTTCATCTGACCCCCACCCTTCAGGGCTGACCAAATGCTATGCTGTCATCACAACTCCATTTGGTTCATTCGGATGAACTTCTTAATGACGGTGGCTGATGCACACTCACTCGCGTAATGCACAGTACTACAGAGTGAAGTCTGTCTACTTGGATATAACCGGTTAAATGCACCTTCATACTAAGTCACTTTGCACAAAGCACAACAGGCTACCAATCCACTGGAAGTTTGTTCACTGGGGTGGCTTGCTGCTTGACGCATGCTAGTGTGTTTACTCCCTGCTCACATTCTGCTGTCTTATGGAAACATGCATGTTCAGTGCTTGGTCTTGCATGTATGTTACAGGGTTATGTTTATAACCTATGCAATCTTTTTTTATTTTTATTTGGCTCCTCACAATTATCAGTGGTTACTGCATATACAGGGTATGGCCGCTTTCATTGCGCACAAATTTCTGCACAATTTCTTCACGAAATTCTTATTCTGATAAATGTAACTTGAATATCGTCTTTCTGTTTTTGCCCCTTTAGCTCTCCACTATAAATGTTTCATGAACAGCTACACTTTTTCCATCTTTGCCTTGATGTCTTTTTTTTATTTTATTATTTTTCTTATGTTCCTACGTAACATCACTCATTGCTTGCTATGTTTTTTTGTTTGTTTTTTTTCTTGCCACTCTCACTGAATATTTGCCTCATTTACAGGTAAGGTAAAGGAAACCAAGCAGCATCTCGGACCACGTGTGGATCACGTGACCCATCTGCCATGTCTGTCTACTGCCCTTCCTCAAAGGTCTCAAAGTACAGTGTGCAATGCTCAACTCCGCCGGCTGGAACAGCATCAGCAGCAGCTCCAAGCGATTGAACAGCGGCGGGAACGAAAAAGCCGAACAACTATGAACGACGAGAAGGAGGGAGAGGAGGAGAAACCGGTAGAAATAGAGTTGGAGAAACAGAAGAGGAACCTGCTTGAGCTGCAGACACAACAGCAGCAGGAGGAGCTAAAACAGAGGCAGCAGATCATGCAGTGGCAAAAAGAGCTGGAACAACAGCAGCAGCATCAAAGTAAGCATCAGAACAGACCAAACAAGACTTTAACCACAGCTCTTCTGTCACCTTCTGGACTTGGAACTATATATGAGGCATTAGAGGCTAGTGATTCAGAGGAAAACTATGGAGATAAATGGGACGGGATAAAAATGGTGAAGGAGACGTTAGAACACACAATCTCAAATAAGATGTGCCTCAGCACAGAATCAATCCACAGACCTCCAAAAGATGATCCAGCCCATCCTCCACATTTAGAAAGCAAAGAACCTTTGCCTGAAGTGATCAAAGATCAGATGGTTCTAACCAACTCCGCTTCCCCAGAGAGCCACCCTCTTTCCTCCAGCTCTCCACAAGAGTCCTCTCACCTGGAACTGGACTGGGGCAAGAAGGCTGATATTGTCCAGCAGCTGATTAATCAGACGTTGTTGTTAGCTAGCGATGACTGCTCCCCAATTTTGCTTCTACCAGATGGGGCTACAGGGACACTGAGCCCTCTGGAAACGAGCTTGTGGCCCAACCTGCCCTCGCTCACCCCAACTTCTGCCACAGTGACCTCTGTTAGCAGTTTCTCAGCTGAGGTTTCTGGTACCACCCCTCAAGGGGAATGGACAGTAGTTGAGTTGGAGACTTATCATTAACACTACTTGGGCTAGAATGGTCAATGGTGCTGTAGGACGTAGAGCAGGTTTGCACCTCTGGTACAGAGGGTCGAAATGGGGAAATGGTTTTTTCAGTACTTCAGAGAAGTTGTCACACACCTCATGAGAGAAACAGTTTAGCCAATTTATTCACGTCCACAAACCAAAGTGAAGGGCATGCCAATAAATAACTGCGTCAATATATTTTCTACAGCATAATGTACTGTAGGTACAGGTGAACTGTTATGTACTGTTAGGATGAGCCATCTCTTGCACTTTCCAGCCTCTGCTACAGGTCTTTGCCATGTCACAGTAATGCTGTGCAAGCATGAAGTTATTTTGCTGTTTGTTTACCGTTGGCTGTTTGAAATCCTCTACTACAGTAGGGATATACATCAGGACCCTCACAGGTCGGGTACTACATTTACAGCATTTAGCAGACGCCCTTATCCTGAGCGACTTACAATTAGTACAATCTTACAATCCAAGGGTCTTTGCTCAAGGACCCAACAGTGACAGCTTGGCAGAGGTGGGATTTGAACCCTGGACCTTCTGGGCTAGAGTCCAGTACCTTAACCGCTAGGCTACCACAGTCCCAACACACCATGAAGTGTCACTGCATTGCTGACAATGATCCACCACCTAAAAAGCCTAGCGGTTAAGGTACTGGACTCTAGCCCAGAAGGTCCAGGGTTCAAATCCCACCTCTGCCAAGCTGTCACTGTTGGGTCCTTGAGCAAGACCCTTAACCTTCAGGTGTAAGTCGCTCTGGATAAGGGCGTCTGCTAAAATGACGTAAATGTTGTGCTGGTATGAGTGGATCAGACAGCAGTGCTGCTGGTATTTAAGCACTTCAGTGTTACTGCTGGACAGAATCGTCCACCTACCAAAAATGTACAGCCACCAGCATCCTATAGGCAGCTTCCTGTGAGCACTGATGAAGGATCAGAAGATGACTAACACAAACTGTGCAACAACAGATGAGTTACTGTCTCTGACTTTACATCTACAATGTGGAGCAATAATGTAGGTGTCGTACAGTGAGGAAAGAGTGATTTAGAAACTCCAGCAGCACTGCTGTCTGATCCAATCGTACCAGCAAAACACACCACCACCAGTGTCCCTGCAGTGCTGAGAATGATCCACCACCCAAATAGTACCTGATCTGTGGGGGTCCTGACCATTAGAGGACAGAGTAAAGGGGACTAACAAAGTATGTAGAGAAACAGATGGACTACAGTCTGTAATTGTAGAACTACAAAGTGCTTCTATATGGTAAGTGGAACTGATTAAATTAACAAGGTGTACTGAAGTGATCAGTGAGTGTACATGTACTTTTTAAACAGAATATAGTGTTTTATGGTCAAATAACATTTTCCTAGTTATTTTGGTTGTACCACCTACAAGTTGAAAGTAGCTGTTTTATCAGTAATTGAGAGAAATCTATAGACATTTTCGCTCAGCCACAAGTCCCTTGGAGTCTTTTTGATGATGTAGCATGGCGCCTACTGTTTTCTTCACTTCATAATAAGTCTCATGTAGCGGTTGTGCCACCCTGACATTTGAGAACATACAAATTGCTGGACACGTTTTTCAGTTATCTCAACAGCTGGTTTAATATATTGCAAAGGTTTCAAACGTAAATCCATGACACATTTAGTTTGGAAATGACCATTTAAATGCCATTTTGATATTTGTTAAAACAGAATTGCGCTGCCTGACGTTATGGGGATTTGAGATGCCAAAACAAGACCAATATATTTTTTGAATGTACTGAAAATGTATTCAAACTAACTGGGTTTTACAAAATGAAATGATTCGTGTGATATTGACTTATTTTAAAAAGAAATGATGCACTCTGCCCAAAAGATGCTGTTCCTGTTTCTCCAAGTGTCAAGTGTGGCACACTGTGGTAAATTTTTAAATGCTGTTTTGCAGTATGGTAAAATGATGCATAGCAAAATAGGCTTAGAAGAATGTAGAAGTAAAAGAGCTTGTTGATGCAATCCTGTTCATTTCAATGTTAAACTAAATGAAGAGGCATAATTCTACATTATGTGCACATTAAAAGGGACATCACTGCCTTCAATCTATGAGGTAGCAGCAAATATTTGTAGGATTTCATTTTTACAATATTGAGTACTATGTAAGCACAATGAGGCCACGTTCTTCAATTAAAAATACCTTTTGAGCCAATCGGCTGCAGTGATGCATCAATCCCTTGCAGGTAGGTAGCGCTGTCAAAAGCCATATTAAATCCTCCTTGTGCCTCAATGTTCCTGAGAGCAGGATCATCATCATTTTTGATCATTTGAATGGATTTTGTCATCTTGCATTTTGTCCTATACTGTGACTGATGAGACGTACATGTCATTCTTTATCAAAATGTGTTCATTTTAATGTATGTATTGTACTGGTCTCCTTTGTGAAATGTATTGCATTTGATTGTTGTTTGAGGATTTGTGGTAATTGTTTACCAGTCTTTAGTGAGCCGTATTGTGCTCCCCCTCAAGTGTTATTAGTGTAAAGTCGGTCTTTGAAAGTACTGTATGTTTTTTGTCAAAGAATGCTCATGAACTTAAGTGGATACGTATCTTAAACGGAATGGTTATAGTCAAATACAGTATAATGCATGCTAACACGTGGCGTCCCAAGTGTTTAAATTCACTGTCTGTTTTAGTTTAGTCCAGGCATTATCATTAGGCTATTTGTAGTTTTGTTTTATGAGCTTTATTTAATGGTTATTTAAGAGACTCCTTGACTGCTTTGTCACTGTGGACTTGAATCAGGGAATTTGTTTCCATGTGTATTCAGACCAATACTGTTTTTGGATATTTCATAACCTCTTGATACTGGCAAAGTTGTGATTTCCTACTGTTAACCATTCAGGTTTAGTAATTTTATGGAAATGGAAATCGGGCAATAGGAAAACGATAATGCAATCCAATTTTTTTTTTTTTCCCTCAGAGATTCAACAAATTACGCACAACAAATGGTGACATTATTTTTGTCAAGTATTTGATGTATGTATATTTTTGTAATTTATTTTAATATGAAGGGATGTATTTTTATATTTAGTTTTGCTCTTAGACTAGCATTAAACCTTGGTTCATTTTAATCAGAAATGACTGAAATGTGTTCACACTGTAAAGTTACTTTATTGTTCTTTAAATACTGGAAAAATAAAATTGCACTGGTGAATGGAGTTTCCTAAAACAGACACTGAAGCACAAACCATGCCAAAACCATACATGCACCATTAGTCAGTGTCAATAGTTTGATAGAAGAAAGCTATTCTTACGGAACCTCTATGAATGGTGTTTGGTTGGAAGGGTTCCTTCTTCCTCTTGCAGCTTTATTGTCATTAAGTGCTTGTAGGAGTTCTAGTATCTTCCTGAGACTTCAGCACTGCCACCATGCAATCTGTGGCATTGCATGGCTGTGGCTCCTCCTCACCAAGACACACCAGCTTCCTATACTCACCGTGGGGAACTGTACACAGTACCCTACAATCCAAACACACTTGTTTTATAAACTATCATTTAATTATATACTTTTATATACTGTAGCATTTAAGGATTGCTGTACTTTACATATTCAAGTAATATTGAGGAGCTAGGCCAATTTCGTACACTGTATGTTCCAGTGTACTGTATAAATAAGGAACTATTTTATATCTGAAAAATTTAGCTTGAAGTTTCCATTACTAGCTAGTGTTCCATATTATGTGTTCACCATATTTGATCCTTTATGTCATTGGATATACGGAGAGTGTGGGTTCAAGTTTGTACAGAACACCAAGTCCAATAATCCTCCTCTTTTGGTCTCGGATGGCACTACAGCACTGCTTTGTAATTGTGACTCAGGCCTCTATTTCCTGCAACTGCAGACTCTATTAATAGATCATTTTGGATTTGCACAAATGTCCCCCTGTGTGAGAAGCGTTTCAGCATCAGTCTGAGCCAGTCATAAATTCCTCCACTGTGGTTATAAAGGGATGTTTTGTGTCGGAAGAGCCTGTTACCAGTCATAGATGTCTTCGGGGTCTGGGTCTGGATAAGTCTGTACCCACTGCCCTATAGACCACATCCTCACTACTGTTTCCTCATCTAAGCTTCTGTCCTCCTTATCTTTAGTATCGTCTCCATCTCCCGCCACCATTCGGACATCCTCACAACACAGGAAATAACTGCAAAAAGACAGAAGGTGTAGATGAAGAACAGTTCCTATAGTAGTATACTGTACAGTGGTGCTTAAGTTTGTGAACCCTTTAGAATGCTCTATATTTCTGCATAAATATGACCTAAAACATCTTCAGATTTTCACACAAGTCCTAAAAGTAGATAAAGAGAACCCAGCTGGCCCAGATGCAGCACAACCTGCCAAACCGTGATACTACCACCACCATGTTTCACAGATGGGATAGGGTTCTTATGCTGGAATGCAGAGTTTCCCTTTCTCCAAACATACCACTTTTCTTTTAAACCAAAAAGATCTATTTTGGTCCCATCCGTCCATAAAACATTCTTCCAATAGCCTTCTGGCTTGTCCACGTGATCTTTAGCAAACTGCAGACGAGCAGCAATGTTCTTTTTGGAGAGCAGTGGCTTTCTCCTTGCAGCCCTGCCATGCACACCATTGTTGTTCAGTGTTCTTCTGATGGTGGACTCATGAACATTAACATCAGCCAATGTGAGAGAGGCCTTCAGTTGCTTAGAAGTTACCCTGGGGTCCTTTGTGACCTCGCCAACTATTACACCCCTTGCTCTTGGAGTGCTCTTTGTTGGACGACCACTCCTGGGGAGGGTAACAATGGGCTTGAATTTCCTCCATTTGTACACAATCTGTCTGACTGTGGATTGGTGGAGTCCAAACTCTTTGGAGTTGGTTTTGTAACCTTTTCCATCTCCTTTGTTCGTGCCATGATACACTTCCACAAACATGTGTTGTGAAGAGTAGACTTTGATAGATCCCTGTTCTTTAAATAAAACAGGGTGCCCCCTCACACCTGATTGTCATCCCATTGATTGAAAACACCTAACTCTAATTTCACCTTCAGATTAACTGCTAATCCTAGAGGTTCACTCACTAATGTGTAATATAGGATCGTTTTCCTCCATAAATAAATGACCAAGTATAATATTTTTGTCTCATTTATTTAACTGGGTTCTCTTTATCTGCTTTTAGGACTTGTGTGAAAATCTGATGATGTTTATGCAAAAATATAGACAATTCTAAAGGGTTCACAACCTTTCAAACACCATTGTATGTATCTTCTCAGCATCACTCACAACTCTGTACTGTTGCTATCCATCCAGGTTTCTGTCATTTCGTCCAGTTCTCCTTTAGTTTTACTGCCATTTCTTTCCTCTTCTCCTCTTGCCTCTGCCCTTCTCTCTCGCTCTACATTCCAACGCATGCGCTTATACAGGCAGCTGTCGGTTGAGGGCAGGAAACGTGAGGGGAGACAGTAACGGAAGATTGACAGCTTTATACGATCTACCTGACACTGGCCAATATAGAAATGAGAGATGCTGTAAGAGAAAAAGAAAGAGAAAAAACATTTTAAAAACTCCTGATATTTAGGTGCCACAGAGATGTCAGAATAATGGTCCAGCAAACAAAATAGTGATGTTCTATTTGCAGTAATAATGCAAATATTAGAAGTTGCTTTTTGCTCTATTCCGCATTCTTCTAAATCATCTCCTGAACATGCTCTTGTTCTAGCGATGTGACAGAACGTATTTAGGAATAGACGAGCATTGCATTTCTCTAACGTGAGATTCCTCTTACCCACCACAGGGTTACCTTATTCATTAGCACGATCTTTTGGCGCCATCTGTAGGTATCATAAATTATTGAAAGTCAAACTGGAGAAAGAGTTGGTTTGGCGCCAGTGTATTGATAACGTATCAGCAAAGAAGACGGTACGATATCTATATCAAGTCAGATTTATTTATATAGCGCTTTTTACAATGGAGCATTGTCTCAAAGGAACTTTACAATTTTAGATTATCTCCTAATATCTACGTCCAATCCCAAACTGAGCAAGTCTAGGGCGACAGTGGCAAGGAAAAACTCCCAAAGTGTTATGAGGAAGAAACCTTGGGAGGACCAAGACTCAAAAAGGGACCCAACCTCCTTGGGCGGCGTGGATGATAAATCTAAGAATGAAACTACAGTCATTGAGTCATGATCCTGAGTCTAAGCAGGAAAGTCGTTGGCGGCACTTCGACCCCAGATAACCATAGGAGGGAGAGGGCTACTGTCCTCTGGTGTGGCCTGGGTATGGTGGGACGAAGCTGATGACGGAAGCATCTTGATTGAAGCTGAAGCGGATGAACATCATGTGTGGGGCAGGAACTGGTAGCGGAACACAATATATATTTTGCCCCACCCCCAATACCAATACTGGAATCAAACAACAAACAATCCTTACCAAAGTGGGTCTTCTTCTGCCAGTGAGATGTAGCCAAATGAGGCATGCATTAACACCAGCTGCTCCAGCCGACTGCACAGCTGCTGTGAGAACTGCAACAACTGCAGTAAATGACAGAGAAACAATCTAATTTTTGTGCCCTACCCTAAAGGTGTGAAAAGGAGTACCCAGCCACTGGCACCCCATTCAAGTTACATGCTTGCCTATGTCCAGTGAATTCTAGGCTGGGCTCCAGACCAGCCCCTCTCATAATCTGATCTGAACTTACCAGTGTGCGTACGTACATCGGTAGTGGAGAACGGTTAGGTGAAGTGTTGCGGGCTGTGGATTCCAAGTATGTAAAATATGGATGACATATCCTCAGGAACATGGTCAGCACACGTGTAAAGGCTTCATTATGGGTGGTATCTTGGCTACAAAGACCATACAAAGGGTTGGTGTTTGGGTAAGCATGTAAACTACAGATAATGCAAACTTATACAGGCAATCTCGGTACCCAAACTCCTACGCCTTTCACACTACAACACTTAAGGTATTTTAAACCCCTCCATGCTATCTAAATCACTAAACCGCTATAACAAATGATGAACTTAAAATGAAATTTCAGGAAATCAAAGTCTCCACCGAGTGACTGTCACATCAGTCTAATACATATACTGTGTAAAAGTCTTAAGTCACCATTAGATTTGTTGATTTAGCGATGGAATAATAACCATATATAGCATATTGACAATGATCAGACCCAAAAATTTCAAACTTGGATTTGTCACCGGTACTGATCTTCATTCCAGTATTTGTGAGCTTTAGCATATCTTAGGTCTTTCACCCTGTTCCCCTTGAAAAAGTGGTACCTTGGCTGTTACCCTTCCAAAAAGCTCCTTTGGACTGTAGAAGGATCAGCTTACCATCCCATCAAAGCTGCCAGATGCTGCTATTGCTCAAGTGTAAGGGGAGGGCACTCTAAATAGCCTATAGAAGCTGATTTTCTGCTTTGTTTTTAATTACTAATAGGCTATATGATCATTATACCATTGCTGTACCATTGTAGCTTCCTGAGTAGCTACATTTTCAGTTTCTATTGTGATTACTTACAAGATATATTAGTGAAGAACCTCACTGTGAGACAACAGAGGACATATTAATATTTCAGTTGTGTTTCGAGGTTGTGGTCTCACTGAATCAAAGAGAGCAGCATGGTTACATGGCACTGAAAGTCCACTGCCTCCTGGCATAGTCACAACGACTTTATGAGGATTCATAAAATGGCTTCACGATTATTAAGACGATGGGATCTCGACGTAAGAGCTTTATGACTTTTGGGGGCCTGATATATACAGTACAGTATACGTCTAGGTTGCTGTAGTGTACAGGGAAATGTCTGTAATAGAAGTATTAAATATATAAGCGTTTATTCCGACTGCACCTGTAAATGAGACGTGCCTGAATGTCATCGGCTTTGCGGAGAAGAAACTGAAGTTGTTCATCTATGGGATGCAACTTCTCCATCAGTTTCACATTAAAGAAAGATGCTCTGCAGTACACTTCTTCTCCAGTAGAGGGCGCCTCAAAACTGTAGTCTACTATAATCAGGAACGGTTACCAAAGTTACCAAATGGCTTTAAATACGAATATAAAATACATAAATATGAATACATACTGTATAATTAGTGATGGCTTCATTTCCTTACCAGGTTCTGCTTTTGATATATCGGTGACACTCATTATAGATTCACTAAACGTCGATGTCGATGTCCCCGCAAGTGCCAGTGTAACGTCTCCCATCTCGGTCAGCTAGGTGAATACTAACGTTAGCAGGTCAGGGATATTTAACACAGTCTTCAAAGAAAATAAATATAGCCAATTCTGTAGTTTAAGCTGTTATTGACGACAATATAATGTTTTCTAACTGTCACGAACGCATAATGTAAGTTTTTAAAGCTAAAACGTTACTACACTGTGGTAAATTTTCGGCCAAACACCTGAAGGTCTTCGGTAACGGTCGGTGGTCACGTGACCTGCTCAAACAAAAATAAGCTTAAGTTCGTGTAGAGATGCAGGTGGATGATTGTGCAATATTCACGAGCCTTTTTGGAATAGCCATAAATATAAGTTTCAAATTACACAATTAAAGTTAATGCTGCTTTCAAGTGGTGTCGGTGTAATAGGAAAAACGAGTTTCCTACCAGGAGGCAAGTCGAAATTTTCGATGTAGCAGAAATTGGCCAATTCCAACCTGACCAACTGTTAACAACAAGTGTATGTGTAATTAGCCCATTTTTAAATAAATCCTGTATTTGTGTTCAAACATCCATTAAAAAAAGACAAAAATAGACAAACACCAGCTGCTAATAATGATTGATAAGCACAACCTCCGTGTTGACAAAACCCTGAACACGAAGTTGGAAGAACCAGTTTACCGAGAACAAACAAGTACTTGCTGAAGGCATAACAAAGTTTCTGAATCTAATTTATTCCCTCTCAGTCTTGGTACCTTATTGACTAACTTGGATCTTATAAACTAACTTCTTTAGGACTCATAGAGACTTATTTGGACTAAGAATACAGTACTGTAGGTATAAAAAGTAATGTAGATGTAAAAATTAAGAAAAACAGATAAAATAGCTATAAAATCTTCTCTAAGGTCTATTGTGAACCTGAATCACTGTGTACTTAATCGTGATTCATGAATTGTAAATCATGTTTCGGCTTAAACAAGTCACACAGCTTGACTCATACAAGTTTAAGCAAGAGCGTTGAGTATTGATCAAACAATGAGAACCGAGACAAATTTTTGTAGTCAAAATGCTCCGACAACCGAAATCGACAAGTTCTGAGGTACCCAAGTATTTTAATGATCTTTACGAAATAAAAAATGGAAATAATTTATAATGTATTGAATTTAAAAATTGCTACTTGAAAGGCACATTTCAAAATATTTATTTGGCACTATAGTTTGTAAACTTGTGAACATACACATACAATGTAACCAGTGAAAATATCTTACAAAGTATGAACACAATAAAATGCATAACCTCAAAATGGCAGGACAAAATAATAGGAAACGTAAACAATTCTCATCAGTTATATTATATTTTGTCAGATCTCGGATCAAAGGTTGTGATTAGCTTCCTGAACCCCTCCTTTATGACTGTGCAAATCAGGGAGATGTTCTTACACATATGACCTTTGGTATGTCCTTCCATCTGATAGCTTTATTGTCATACGGAGTCGTGTTAGCAAAGGATTCACCCAAAACTTTGTGAATGTGAGGTGACTCTTTGGATTTATAATTAATGCCTGATGTTATTTCATGTGGCTTTCCTCCCACATTCCAAACACACGTGTTAGATCAACTCTCACTAAAGTGCCCCAGCATGAGTGAGTAAGCAGTCATTCTTATCCAGAGCCACTTACCATGGAACAATCCAAACAAATGAGGGTTAAGGGTCATCCTCAAGGGGTACACAGTAGAAGCTTGGCAGAGCCATATTTTGCCTAATAACCTTCTGATCAGTAGTCCAGTACATTAACCACTAAGCCTGCTCAGCCCCCAATTGTAGCTTCCCATCAAAGCAGAGAACCAACAAAGTCCAATAATGACAAATATTGACGTGTGAAAATAATTCATTCTGTCGCAGCACTTACAACTGAGATTTGGAAGCAATTCCAAGTTTAATGCACACCACTTCATAGGGAAGAATTATGGTCTGGGGAATTTCATGATGGTTTAGTTCCAGTGTAGGGACTTAATCTTTCAGCATACAATTACATTCTAGAGAATTTTGTGGTTTCAACATTGTTGCAACAGTTGATTGAAGAACATTTCCTGTTTCTGCATGAAATTCCGGACACAAAGCAAGGTTCATTAAATTCATTTGCAGAGTGCTGTGGACAAAATCGACTGGCCTGCACAAAAGCCTGAGCTCAGCATCTTCGAAATCCTTTTGGATAAACTGGATGAATTAGGTGCTATTGATCAACATCGTTGTCTGAGCACACTGCTGCCCTTGTGGCTAAATGGATGATTTTTGTGTGGCACAAGTCCACAAACATTTGGGTGTACAGTGTAGCCTGTTCAGTGGTTTCAAAAAGCAAAGCAAAGCACAGTATCCCATTTTACCCACACTTATACGAGCCAGGGTTACAAGGGGGTCTGGACTTCCATGGGTACTGGCAGAGATAATGCCTGGACAGTTTGCCACAGGATTCCAACACCTGAACTTCACATTGCAAGCCCAGTCCAAGGTTTGAACCCACATCCTCAGGAACGGCTGTTAACCTCTGCTCCGTTAGAATAAGTTATATTGGCTATGTCACAATTCTGAAATGTTGTAACTGATTATTGTTGTACAAGTAATTACAATGATTTATTTTCTTGTATTGTATGTCTTACTTCCAGTGTAATAATGTGTGTATATATATATATATATATATAGAGAGAGAGAGAGAGAGAGAGAGAGAGAGAGAGAGAGAGAGAGAGAGAGAGATGTTTTATTATAATAAGCCACACCTCAGTTATCTACAAATAGGTTTAACAATAGTGGCTTATCTATAGCTCCACTAACCATTACTGCTAAACCAATGGCACAAATAGTTCATTGTTTGAAGACGTGAATTAGAGTAAGGATTAAAATATGATGGGGCGGCAATTTGATTATATTAAAGTAATCGCTACAATATCAACTATAGGTTTATATAAAAATAGAGAGGGAGAGTAACAATGTAATCCTGGATAATCTCCTACAATTGATTATTAACTTAAGTCATTGCAGTTACAATATACTGAAATAATTATAACGTAAAATAATAATGCCTGTTTTAATTGATCTGATTTGACTGTTAAGTCACTATGGAGCTATTTGAAACTTGGCTGAAGACTGAAAATGATGAATAAAATTGTATAAGGGACTAGAATTCAAAATCAGGGTTAGGTTTCTACTAGGACTGTTTAACCCATTAATAGCACATTAGAAAAATTTTATTTTGTTGCCCATATTTTTAAATGCCATAATCACATGCACTGCATATACATGTCAGTTGCACTCATCACCACAAAGAAAACAAAAACCTGGCTGTGTCCCAACCCATATGCTACTGTATTAAGTAGTATTTCAAAATGGTTTCAACACCTGTAGTGGTGTCATAATTTGCACATGCCATTTGCAATAGTATATAGTTTAAGGCCCAGCCTTTTTCAACATTGATTGTTTAAAACATAAGACAGTGAGGTGGATGACAGCTCCATGTTCAATCAGCAACCATAAAACTCAAATATTTACTGATAAAGTAGCTCGACTGCTATCTGAGCAGCCAATAAGCTGTAGTCAGTTGCATTTCCAACTGACCCACAAGACAGTTACTTAGGGCGCTCAGGTGGCCCAGTGGTCTACGCAAATCCACAACCACAGGAACCCAGGTTGAGTCACATTTAGACATGATTGTTTATGTCGGGGTCGGGGTTACAGACTGAGCAGCCGTGACATGGGGTTGAAGAACTACACAGTGCACATTTATGGTATGTGGACCTGATATCTTTGACAATGGATGTAGAAAAAAAGAGATGGTTTTAATGTTATGGCTGATGTTTTAATGTTACGGTATGGTCCTGACAGTGCCTTCCGGCCAGCTCTGAAATTGCTCCAGACACAATTTGCTGTGTCTGAGGGAGGTGAGACAGATCACATTAATATGCATATTTTATGTTATTTTATTTGAACTTTCACTATAAGACTTATTTGTTTAGATAAATTAGTTTCATTCTTACATTTATCATCTATGCCACCCAAGGAGGTCAGGTCCCTTTTTGAGTCTTGGTCCTACCATGGTGTCTTCCTCATAACGCTTAGGGAGTTTTTCCTTGCCACTGTCGCCCTAGGCTTGCTCAATTTGGGATTGGCCATAGATATTAGAAGATAATCTACAATTGTAAAGTTGCTTTGAGACAGTGCTCCATTGGAAAAAGCGCTATAGAAATACATCTGACTTGACTTGATCACATGATCATCCTCCAGCGCTGCAACAGCAATCACTATCCAGTCCTATGATGATCTGCTGTTTTGTTCCGGGCATGCTTACAGCATGTGACCCGTTCTCTCTAGGGTAGATTTTGGAACCCCTGCAGACCTGAACAGGAAAATGTGTGGTTTAAATGTGAAAAGAATATATAGTGCATATAGTGACACCTGGCATAGGAAAATAAAAAGCTTTACTACACACCCACTAACAAACTCCAATTATTGAACAACCCTTTGTAGCTTCAGAGTTCCTTTAGTAGCCTATATTAATTAAACGTATGAAACCATCCCATTATGACTCCTAACTGATTTTATGGTTATGTACTGTATATATTGTACATGTGAATGCACAACATTTACATTTACATTTACAGCATTTAGCAGACGCCCTTATCCACAGCGACTTACAATTGATACAGTCCTACAATACAAGCAATTGTGGGTTAAGGGCCTTGCTCAAGGACCCAACAGTGGAAGCTTGGCAGAGGTGGGATTTGAACCCTGGACCTTCTGGTCCAGTACCTTAACCGCTAGGCTACCACAGTCCCGACGGTATTACACCAACTTTACATATGTGAGCATGCTGTTTACATAAGCATAGTATAATCTAGGCACACTTAGCACTTTTGTGAAGTAGGGAGCAGGGAAGCATTTAGGACACAGCCTTGATAGGGATTGTCTGGCCTCAGTGTGGTCACGTGACGTGCTGGTGGATACGATGGATCCTCCCGCTCGATCCATCATCATCATCACAGCTCTGAGGATCCACGGAGGACAAGCTGATTCTCTTTAAAATATAAGGGGAATTAAGCGACTACCGAAATCATCTTGAAACATTGTTTTATTGTGGATACACGTTCGGCGCTGCGTAACGTAGCGACACGTGTCTGAACTACATTGACGCTGTTTGGTGCGGGACGGCAAACAAACGCCTATTGAATAAACCGGCGTAAGAAACAGCTCCTGCCTGTTTTGAGTTGGAGGTTTTTGTGCTGTTCAGATTTAAGTTCGTCGTTTTGAGCCGTTTTGACCTTGTGCTGCTGTTGTAAGCGTCGTTATGGAATTGTATTATGCACGGGATGTACAAGCCTATGTGTGAAATTATGTGGACATATGAGAGATAAGGGCGCCTTCTAAAGATTCTGGGCATTGTGAAAGAAAACGTCATAAAACCTATCCACGGTTTATTAGTTGCTGTTTTCCCAGGAAACAGTCTTGACTCTTTTTGTTCTTTTTAATCTTTGGAAGACATTTCGGTTGAACCGCAGATGACACGCACCGTCGAGCACCAGTGAGGCTTGGACGGTTTAAAGTATCGTGATGAATGAATGAAGTTTTTTTGCATTTCACATTCAAACACAACCCTCTGAAACACCAGGATCTCTTTGTTTGCTTTGTTGGCCATCTGAATATCTGGGAGGAGGAGAAGCAAACTGTTGCAGCCTGACAAGCCGGTGAGATCCACAGGGCTATCTCGCGTTTACAAAGAACAGAAAATGGCCAACGACTCCATTCAAGTAAGCACATTTAGCTTGAGTATTTTTGCGTATCCTTGTGGTGACTATAACTTGGAAAACAAGCCATTGTTGTAACCGTCTGTATTGTTTTCGCAGCACAGCCCATATAATCTTTTAGGTCAAATGTGAACGCCCTGTGGCTTCACATAAAGGCTCCCGGTGTAGGGATTTGGCATTTTCTCTCTACCTTAAATTAAATTCCCTAACCGTCAAGGCGACCAGAAGGAAGCTTTCAAACATGCAACGCACACAAGCCAGTGTTTGTGATGTACACCAACTCTGTAAGGTTTCATGTGTCAAATGACAATATTAATGTTTGCTAAAGGAATACTTTATATATGCAAAAGTATTTTCTTAATTATCTCTTAACATACCTACTCCAGTAACCATGGACAAGATATTCAGCACGTCCTATGTGCAAGACCATATTGCATAGTTGCAAGTGAAAGACAGGGTGGCTTAATTCTTAAGGCTCTGGGCTGTTGATCAGGAGGCAAGAAGTTCAAATCAGCCACACTGCTAAAGTGTCAGTCACTCAAAGAAGTATGCCAAATTGCTTTAAGTGAACAGGTGTCCCTTAGACTTCCATTAAGGGTTTGATATTTGGTGAGGTGTGGTTCAGTTAGCTTATTAAAGTAAGAGTCATCTAAGACATGAGGAAAGTGTAATAACAAGGCTTTAGGACAGTTACTATCCTGTTTCTGTCTATGTCCTTCACACTGCAGAATAAGTTCATGCCCAGGCCTGCTAGGAATGACCAAAACAACCTTCTGTGTGGACAGTATACTAGTAGAGGTACAATATGATGGGAAAATCTCAAATATAGGTTGTATGTACAAAATGGTGCGTGATCGGATTTTTTTTCCTATATAACAAAACCCAAGTTAAGGAAGCAGACTCTTTGCAGTGTTTTCAGAGTATGGGACAGGTATTTCAAAACAGCAACAGTTAAGCTCAAACTCTTGTGTTTTGGTATGACATGAAAATTTGGACAGTGTTTTCAAATTAAAGAAAAAAATTATGGCTTTAAAATCTTTTAGTTTAACTTAAAAACCTACATTTTTTCAAAACAACATTGGAAAAGGGCAAAAAAAGTATTTTTAAAATTTGAAATTTAGGAGTTAGGGTTCGTGACAGCCACATCCCAATAGTCACCATGTAAATGATGATTTCATACATATTTGCCTATTATTATTATCCCAGTACCTTGGGTTTAAATAGATCAATGTAAAAACCAACAGTCTGAATACTTACATGGTTGTTCAGTAGTTTTTTTCATGCTGTGGGACTGCAACTTGAACTCATTCAGTAGAATGGGTCCTTACATGTAAAACTATATGCGAAATTGATCTGAATCACATGGTGTGTAAATACGTCAGAGATACAGCTGAAACCAAGTGGAACGCCAACATCTACACAGCAACGCTAATGCCACAACATTTTTAATTTATGGAAATTTACAATAATTATTGAAAACACAGAATTGTACTGTTACAACCCTGTCTAGAGGAAAGCCGTAACCCTTAAGAGGACGGTATGATGGGCCGGAAGAACACGCCAAATCAGCCAGATGAAACAGAGACTTGACGAGTGGATATGAACCAGTTTATGTAGTTAAATATGAGAGATAATATACAGGTAGTGGTGGGATAAACAAAGGAGTACTACTTACAATAGGACAGGGACATACACTTATGAACGCCATTTACAGCTTGGTACAAGTAAGTAGTGGAAAGTCATAAACACAAACACAAGTTGCTTGCACAAACCATCATCCACGTCAACCGAGTAAGAACAGTCACTAGTCCAGACATGAGCTAACGAGCAAGGGAGGTCACAACCGGTAAGGTAGTTACACAAACACACACGTGTGCGAATGACAGACTCTTAAACTCTTTAAACTCCAACTCCCACCTCTGCTTGAGGATCTGCAGCGTTGGTTTGGAGTTTACCTTTACAGTTAGCAGGCACCCTTATCCAGAGTGACTTACAATCCAAGCAGTTGTGGGTTAAGGGCCTTGCTCAAGGACCCAACAGTTGGTAGACCCAACAGGCAGCTTGGCAGAGGTGGGATTTGAACCCTGGACCTTTTGGTCCATAGTCTTCTTCTTCTTCTTTCGGCTTCTCCCTTTATCAGGGGTCACCACAGCGAGTTAAACGTTTCCACCTCACCCTGTCCTCCACGTCCTCTACTCTCACCCCAACTCCCTGCATATCTTCCCAACTCCCTGCATATTTTCCCCTTTTTGGTCCATAGTCCAGTATCTTAACTACAGTCTACCTACCACAGTCTGATGTTTTGATGAGTTTGATGTGACCAGCTCTTTGTGCCCGCAACGTCCTGAGTGAAAATACTGATTTTTAGTTCTTTTTATAATTTATTATCATATTTAAGACTTCAGTCATTAAAGTGAACAGACACTGATTTGATGGTTGCTAAATAACACATACCTGTACATATATTTTAGTGTCGCAAAGTGTCAGAAAGAACATGGACTGAGGTGAGTGTTTGATGTTTTAGACATGCAGATACTTAACTAGAACCTTTATTGGCCAAACTGACCAAATTAAGGGGAGGGGAAAATTTGCTAACATTTGACTTTTGGCAGCACTGTTCCTTTAACCAGAAGTGTTACTGGTGGAATGAAATAATTTCCTCCTCATAATAAACTTGCCATAGACAGAGCATTGGCCTTTTGCCTGTGTGACAGTGGCAGGATTGTGCAGCTAAATATGGAAGTGCTCTTTGGGCCAGTTGTGGTCATACAGATTTATGTGAGTGTAACAGACATTACAGAAAATGGGATAAACAGAGAGGGGGGTTGACAGGAAATAAGAGCAAGTGGCACTTAAGTAAAGACAGACAGGGATCTAAGAAACTGTGTGAGAGTACAGTAGCGGTGGGAACGTCTGGTGGCTGATTTCCAAGGCAGCGTTTTTACACTTTGTGTGTTTATACAATGAATGGTGGTTTTGTGGAACATGGGTTTCCTGTATCCAATTGTTTGAGGTTGAGTTGACCAGAAAAGGTTAGTCCTTCATCTGTGGCTCTGGAAAGAATCTTAGAATATCATTCTGTCAGATATACGCATTTAACCACGTCGCTTAGAGGCATACTCTGCTACACTGAGTAAATTCAAATCCATTAAGTGCTGTGATGCACTTTACTGGAGAACGGAGCTTCGTTTGTTGCATTTTAATCATTTCTGCTGTTCATGTCACACTAGTAATCGAAAACTAGAAATTATAGTTAAAAACACATCTAAATTAGCTTATTACATGTGCTATTACACCATTTCAGCAGGCATTAGAGAATTGTTCATTAAATATTCATCACCATAGTATATACAGAGAATGCAAAGTTACATAAAGTGAAGGACTAGGTGGGTCTATGGTTAAGGCTCTGGACTGCTGATCAGAACGCTTTTATGTTCAAATCTGTGAAGCTGCTCAGCTGTAAGTTGCTCTTGTAAAGAACATCAGCTAAATTCTGTAAAAGTTAACACGTGTCTGTAGACTTCCATTAAGATAATCTTTAGTGAGGCACATTTGACCTCCACAGTGCAGTTTGTTTGACTAGAGTGATCTAGGGGTGGGTATTGGAAAGTACTTCACGATACGAATATATGACGATACATTGCGATTCGATGCATATTAATATATATTGAGATATTCCACATGGTTCACTGAAAATATAGAAACATCTGAAATGCAACCTGAGTCGTCTTAATACATCACATTGATAATTCAATGGACAAATTAATTCAAATTTTTTTAGCACAGCCCTAGTGTGGTCACTCTGAACCATGCCCAGGCGCTTGAAGAGGTGGCCTTGGGCATGGTTCACTGGACTTGGGCATGGCATGCATGTTGTGTGATTGCTAATCGCACCCGAGTGTGGAACACACTGCCAGCTGCCAACTTAAAAATCTTCTTACACGTGCAGCATGAGAAGCCGAAAAGCTGTGACTTGCATAATCAATACATTTATTATAAAGCGTATGAGAGGGCTGTGTGTTAGTGTGCCCAACACGAGTTAAAAAAAAGCCACAAAGTACAGTGGTGCTTGATAGTTTGTGAGCCCTTTAGAATTTTCTATATTTCTGCATAAATATTGACTTAAAACATCATCAGATTTTCACACAAGTCCTAAAATTAGATAAAGAGAACCCAGTTAAACAAATGAGACAAAAATATTATACTTGGTCATTTATTTATTGAGGAAAATGATCCAATATTACATATTAGTAAGTGGCAAAAGTATGTGACCCTTTGCTTTCAGTATCTGGTGTGACCCCCCTGTGCAGCAATAACTGCAGCTAAACGTTTCCTGTAACTGTTGATCAGTCCTGCACACCAGCTTGGAGGAATTTTAGCCCATTCCTCCGTACAGAACAGCTTCAGCTCTGGGATGTTGGTGGGTTTCCTCACATTAACTGCTCGCTTCAGGTCCTTCCACAACATTTCCATTGGATTAATGTCAGGACTTTGACTTGGCCCATTCCAGAACATACCTTTATTCTTCTTCTTTAAAAACCATTCTTTGTAGAACAGCTTGTGTGCTTAGGGCCGTTGTCTTGCTGCATGACCGACCTTCTCTTGAGATTCAGTTCATGGACAGATGTCCTGACATTTTCCTTTAGAATTCTCTGATATAATTCAGAATTCATTGTTCCATCAATGATGGCAAGCCGTCCTGCCCAGTTGCAGCAAAACAGGCCCAAACCATGATACTACCACCACCATGTTTCACAGATGGGATAAGGTTCTTATGCTGGAATGCAGTGTTTTCCTTTCTCCAAACATAACGCTTTTCTTTTAAACAAAAAAGTTTTATTTTGGTCTCATCCATCCACAAAACATTCTTCCAATAGCCTTCTGGCTTGTCCAAGTGATCTTTAGCAAACTGCAGACGAGCAGCAATGTTCTTTCTGGAGATCAGTGGCTTTCTCCTTGCAACCCTGCAACCCTGCACACTCCAGCGTGGTTCAGAGTGACTTTGCTCATTGAGTGCGTTTACATCCACTTAATAATCTGATCATGCTCCGATTTCTGCAGGTATTTGATTATTCAAGTGGTCATGTATACAGCATACTCCGATCTAGAAATCAGATTAAGAAATCCAGTAAAGAGAGCCAGTAATCAGTAATCCGGGTACTCATTACATGTCTACCAGTAACCCGATTATAATCGGTGTTTTCAGACTACGCATATGTGCGAGCCTTCCACCATGGTTGCCAGGTCCGCATATCACACAAGTGCATGTGTATTTGTTGATCTGAATAATGACAAAATCAGATTTTCTGCAGATATCGGATTATTAAGTGCATGTAAACACCCTCAGTTTGAGCTGTAATTCAAACTTTCTGACAGTGCCAGAACTTCGTCGTCAGTGGCACTAAATTGTCCACCAGCGATGGACAGCAGTCTTCTTGCATTTCCCTCATTAGCTACATACAACCACACTGATGATGAAACACACGAAACAGTGTAGTTACCATGTTCCGAACGTGAAGCGGTTTGTAGCTGATTATTTAAAGAAACAAACAGAGGCGATAGAGCAGGAGGCTGGAGGAGAGGGAGAGCCAATGAGATGTCTCAAGTCAGACTTCACTGATGATGAGGGTGCAGGCTGGAGAAAGAATGCGAGTGCAGGCAGGGAGACACCGACTGAGCCTGGGAATAAAAAGTATCAACAACAATGCCTAACACATTCCACAGCAGTGGAATGCGATGGTGTGTGTGTATTGGAAGCAGTGTAGTCCGTCCATTGCAGGCAACCCTAAACTTGTTACCAGGTTGACACAGTTTAAGCTTGAAGTAGGAAACACAAATGACAGTACGTAACACGAAACCCGCAGGGACTGATGCATAATCTGAAGCACTTAGCCCCTCCCCAGTTTTTATAGCGGTTACAGAATCACATTTACATTTACAGCATTTAGCAGACGCCCTTATCCAGAGCGACTTACAGTCTTACAATCCAAGCAATTGTGGGTTAAGGGCCTTGCTCAAGGACCCAACAGTGGCAGCTTGGCAGAGGTAAGATTTGAACCCTGGACCTTCTAGTCCAGAGTCCAGTACCTTAACTGCTAGGCCACCACAGTCTCAATGGGGAGAGTGAAATGGTCATCAAACTCAACACTGCCTATAACAGAGGAACTCCTGTTTACAAACTTCAAATCCCAGACCACACTGGTGAAAACAAGCCCTGCTGTGCTTTGTGAGAACTCCAGCATGATTCAGGGCAACCGGGCTCAGTGCCCCAAGTCTCGAGTCAGTCTCAGTCTTTACATCGATGCAAAACATGGGTATGCAAATGAAGACTAGTCATCAGCATGCAAGGATTAATGCCTGTACCAAAAAAAGGGTGTGACCAAATCATGTGCTGGAGCGACCAGCTGTAGTACCAGTGTGACCAGGCCAAAAGTTATTGTGGAGCTCTGCCATCAATACTTTTTTATTCCAAAAATAAAAATTGGATAGCAACACACTGCTTTTACATTCAGTGCAGTCTTTTACATTAAATAATTTTTGAATCACACCGGTGCCCCATCATACCCGGGCCACTTAATGTCGATGTGTATACTTCACATTTTATTCGAACTTTGACTCCATGACTTTAGTTTCGCTCTTAGATTTATCATCTACGCCGCCCAAGGAGGTTGGGTCCGTTTTTGAGTCTTGGTCCTCCCAAGGTTTCTTCCTAGAACTAGGGAGTTTTTCCTTGCCACTGTCGCCCTAGGCTTGCTCAATTTGGGATTGGACGTAGTTATTAGGAGATAATCTAAACTTGTAAAGTTGCTTTGAGACAATGCTACATTGTAAAAAGCGCTATATAAATAGATCTGACTTGACTTGACTTGACTTGACTTGCTTACAGGATAGATTCTGTACTAATATTGTCACAATATCAGAATTGTTTTTTACTATACCAAGTATAGTAGTGTGATTTTAAACACCAACCAGTACTATAGAAAAACTGGAAATACTTATTTTTCTCTTAATATTAATTGTTTACTGGTTCTAGTATAAAAATATTCATTCTTACCCTTAAAATTCAACTCCCCATTTTATCTGCAAAGAGCACTTTATAACACTCACCGATCACTTTATTAGGTACACCTCTTTGTTTCTACACTGTGTCCATTTCATCCATTCCTCTTACCATGTAGAAGCGCTTTGTAGTTCTACAATTACAGACTGTAGTCCATCTGTTTCTCTACATACTGTGTTAGTCCCCTTTACTCTGTTCTCTAATGGTCAGGACCCCCACAGATCAGGTACTATTTTGGTGGGGGATCACTTTCAGCACTGCAGTGGCACTGATGGTGGTGTGTGTTAGTGTGTGTTGAGCTGGTACGAGTGGATCAGACACAGCAGTGCTGCTGGAGTTATTAAACATTGTGTTCAATCACTGTGCACTCCATGAGACACATCTACCTTATTTCTCCACCTTGTAGATGTAAAGTCAGAGATAGCAGCTCATCTGTTGTTGTACAGTTTGTATTAATCAACCTCTATTCCTTCATCAGTGCTCACAGGAAGCTGCCTATAGGATGCTGGTGGCTGGACAGTTTTGGTTGGTGGACTATTCTGAGTCCAGAAGTGACACTGAGGTGTTAAAAACTTTTGCAGCACTGCTGTGTCTGATCCACTCATACCAACACAACACACACTGCAGTGCTGAGAGTGATCCACCACCAAATAGTACCTGATCTGTGGGGGTCCTGACCATTAGAGAGCAGAGTAAAGGGGATGAACAAAATAAGTAGAGAAACAGATGGACTACAGTCTGTAGTTGTAGAACTACAAAGTGCTTCTGTATGATAAGTGGAACTGATAAAATGTGAGTGTAGAATCAAGGTGTACCTAATAAAGTGACTGGTGAGTGTACATGTTAAATCCCCCAAACTAATAGCTAAAAATCATGTGCGAGAGTTTCTCTGGCTGTTTAAAGGTTCTTTACCAGGAAGAAGAGTTTATGGAGACAAAGTGCAACGTTACACATTGCAAAGTCTATTTGTACACGCCTGAGAATGAAACAAAGCAAAAATGAAATCCTTTTAATACCTCACCACCTTTAAACTGCTCCCATTTCCTGGTTAGCAAAGTCTTTTGTGGTGTACCGTCACTACTATATTTGTTCCATACAGCTGATTTAAAGGTGATGACGTCTGTATCTCTTTCATGTCAGGATTCAATATGTTAATCAGCCATTTGACAAGGCGGTGTGTAGAAGCCCTGTGTGATTTGTGCTGTTCTAAGATATTAGTAGGAGCAAGGAAGTTAAAGTCAGTTGGAATAACTGGGAATACTTGATGGGTTAAAAATGTACCTTTTATTACCGTATTTTCCGGACCATAAAGCGCACCGCGTTATAAGGCGTGATATCAACGATCGGCTGCTAACGGGTATATTTTCATACATAAAGCGCACCGGGTTATAAGACGCATTAAATGAAACAAAACTCTTAAGTTCCGTCGGAAGCTCAGTTTGGTCTTTACCTGGCCCAGGGCGTCTTCTTGCTCCTCCACTCCGTACCATTGATTCGTTAATGTTTAATTCTCTCACCGCTTGCTCGATGCCATGTTGTACTTCCTGCGTGACTGATAGCGCTGTGTTTGAAATCCGCTTCGGAATGAAATGACTGAATGCACGAACCCTAATGCTGAAGCACATCCGTATTACTCCGATGCTGCGCACTACGGTGGCCGTAAGCTTCGTAACCTACCAAGGCCGTGCTAAACATTTTGACAAGATTTATGAGCGCCGTGTACCATCTACAATTGGTTCTAGGTCAGAAAGCACAACCAGAATTAATTCCTACATTAGACGCACCGCATTTTAAGGCGCACTGTCGATTTTTGAGAAAGTTAAAGGATTTTAAGTGCGCCTTATGGTCCGAAAAATACGGTAATCACTTTCACATTACTTCCACTGCACATCAACACACCATAGAGATATACAGCAACTCCATGCAGTGCCTGCCGTGATGTCAGTACGCACACAAACAGGGGCACAAACTTTCCAACATTAAACAGATGCCCTTACCAGAGTGACTTACAACAGATAAAGTCTTGCAGTTACAATCCAAGCAACTGAGGGTTGTGGGCCTTGCTCAAGAGACTAATGCCAGCCTTACACCAAACGATTTTCAAGCGATTGCACAGTTGCAGACAGATTTCCAAAGTCTGAATAAAATCATGACAGTCTTTCTGGAATTGTGTTGCAATTGCATCATTTCAGTTATTAGGCGTAAGGTGGTCAGGATAAGTCTTGACATGCCGATACAATCAGCCATGTTTAATGGTATCGTCAGTCGTAAGCCATGGTTCACGCAAATAGTGACGTGAACATTGCTGACAACCAGTAGGTTTGGTGTTTTCTCCAACAGGAAGCAGCAACGCAAGTACAGGGACGTCTCTGGCTCATCCTCAAAGTAATAATAATAATAATAATAATAATAAGATTTATTTATATAACACTTTTTCAACCAACATTTCACAAAGTGCTTTACACAAGCAAAAGAATACAAATAAAATAGTGTTAACAACAAAAGAGTACATAAAAGAATAGTAAAACAGTAGAATGAAATAAAAAAGAACCATTTAGAAGTGCACAAGCAATAAAATATCATGTAAAATCTAAACAGTTAAAACATTAGCAAAATGCTAACCCGAACATGTGTGTCTTAACCCTCCTCTTAAATGTGTTAAGATCGTTCAGAGCCCTCAGGTCATCAGGAAGAGTTCCAAAGGTTGGGGCCATAATAAGAAAAGGCCGCCTTTCCACTCTTTTGCCGGGTGGTTGGTATGACCAGCATGTTCCTGTTAGCTGATCTGAGGGCCCTCGGTGGAACATCCCTAATAATCATATCTCTCAGGTACTGAGGAGCCAAACCATGGATACATTTAAAAACCATTGTGATGTGATGTGATCCCTAATGTTTTTTTACCAGTCAGGTTTCTTACTGCAGTGTTTTGCATCCTCTGTAGGTTGGAAATGGAGCTCTTTGGTAGGTCAGAAAGAAGAGCATTGCAATAATTCAGGCGTGACGAAGCATGTATAAGTTTCTCACGATCAGCCAATGAGAGCATGTTACGCACCCTGGCTATATTTCTGAGGTGGAAGATTGTGTGTCGAAAGTGACACCCAGGTTTTTCATCGTGCTTTGTGATTCTAAAGAACAGGATTTTAACCATGTCAGTGCCTCTGCCTTCACTTCACAGTTACCAATAACAATTATTTCAGGTTTATCCTTATGTAGCTGCTGAAAGTTATGAAACATAAAGAGGTTTATAGTCATCTAGACACCCAAGCAGGGTGTTGATAGATCGACGAGGGTCAGAAGCTAAGGACATACAGTGGGGTAAAAAAGTAGTTAGTCAGCCACTGATTGTGCAAGTTCTCCTACTTAGAAAGATGAGAGAGGTCTGTAATTTTCATCATAGGTACACTTCAACTGAGAGACAAAATGAGAAAAAAATCCAGGAAATCACATTGTAGGATTTTAAAAGAATTTAAGTGTAAATCATAGTGGAAAATAAGTATTTGGTCACCCACAAACAAGCAAGATTTCTGGCTCTCACAGACCTGTAACTTCTTTAAGAAGCTATTCTGTCCTCAACTTGTTACCTGTATTAATGGCACCTGTTTGACCTCGTTATCATAAAAGACACCTGTCCACAGCCTCAAACAGTCAGACTCCAAACTCAACCATGGCCAAGACCAAAGAGCTGTCGAAGGACACCAGGAAGAAATTTGTAGACCTGCACCAGGCTGGGAAGAGTGAATCTACAATAGGCAAGCAGGTTGGTGTGAATAAATCAACTGTGGGAGCAATTGTAAGACATACAAGACCATTGATAATCTCTCTCAATCTGGGGATCCACGCAAGATCTCATCCCGTGGGGTCAAAATGATCATGAGAACACAGTGAGCAAAAATCCCAGAACTACACGGAGGGACCTGATGAATGACCTGCAGAGAGCTGGGAACCAAAGTAACAAGCTACCATCAGTAACACACTACGCCGAGAGGACTCAGATCCTGCAGTGCCAGTCGTGTCCCCTGCTTAAGCCAGTACATGTCCAGGCCTGTCTGAAATTTGCCAGAGAGCATATGGATGATCCAGAAGAGGATTGGGGGAATATCATGTGGTCAGATGAAACCAAAATAGAACTTTTTGGTAAAAACTCAACTCGACGTGTTTGGAGGAAGAAGAATGTTGCATCCCAAGAACACTATACCTACTGTGAAGCATGGGGGTGGAAACATCATGCTTTGGGGCTGTTTTTCTGCAACAATGGAGTGGCTCCGTAAACAGCATTTCAAGGTCCTGGAGTGGCCTAGCCAGTCTCCAGACCTCAACACCGTAGAAAATTTGTGGAGGGAGTTGAAAGTCCATGTTGCCCCAAAACATCACTGCTCTAGAGGAGATCTATAGGAAATGTTTGACCTCTGTCATTGCCAACAAAGGTTATGTTACAAAGTGTTGACTTTTGTTTTTGACCAAATACTTATTTTCCACCATAATTTACAATTAAATTCTTTAAAACTCCTTTCTCATTTTGTCTCTCATAGTTGAAGTGTACATGTGCCAAAATAATCGCAGATTGTTCAGTGATTGTGCATTTTAGTGCATTCAGAATGAAAGGCCTAAACTATGCACAGACATGGTTAAATCATGTGAACAGTTATTAGTTAACTATCTATATAATAACTAACGATATAATCTTATTTCATGTAGTTTCGAAAAGTGTAGTCTGTCTATAACCCTTACACAAAACAAATCTGTAGCATTTTAATCTGTACCGTTTGTCACCAGTTTTGCATTTTAGGGGATAATAAATCCTTTTTTGTTATGAGCCGACTCCAATTTCATAGTAAGGCAGTAAGAATATGTCCAAACATCATTCCTTAAGCTTGTCTTTTCCACAAGCTGGAAAAGGAACTTTCCTTTCTGGATAAAATTGATGCCTTGTCTCAACACCCCTGCTTATTCTGAAATGTGATCATTAGTGAGTAACAAGCAGCTTTACTTTCTGTTAACTACATATTTTCTTAATCAAGATAATTCTTATCAAATACATTCTTTGCTTCTCCACCCATCACTGCTGCTTTCATATGTTTTACTTAAAAGCTAGATAAATTAAACTAATAATATCCATTCAGATCTTTTATATATTCAGAGTTTACTAATCAGCCTGCCATTTCCTCCCTCCCTCTCACTCTTCTTTCCTCTGAATTATTTTTTTTCCTCAAACTCAGACAGATAAACATTGAGGAGCCTGTATCTGGGCGTTTGTAGACTACTAGTTGTACAGGGCACACACACAATTAAGAGAGGCACAATCATACCCCCAGCCAGCCATACACAAATGTGTACCTGTTAAAAGCTTGTTCAGAACTAAATAGATTAAGTGATTTAACACTATACTCTGCCATGGATGACAAATGAAAAACAAATTAACACTAAAGTTTTTAATAATTACATTAATTTAGTTTATGTGGCTTTTCTTCAACACAGTAAAACAGAGACAATCTTTTTTTTTTGCAGTCGTATTGTCTCTATTTCTCAATATTTCTCCATGTTTTATTATCTCTTGTTTTTCTTCTCCCTGTTTTCCTCCTGGTCCATGCTCTGACTGCGTTGTGACATAAAACTATATGGGAAATTGTGGTGTTGTTTTTGTATCATCAGTTCATGGTGGCGTAAAGTACACTGTCGCTGGACTTTGGAGCAGTGGAAACGTGTTCTGTGGAATGAAGAATCACGCTTCTCTATCTGGCAGTCTGATGGATGAGTGTGGCTTTGGCAAATGCCAAGAGAACATTACCTGCTTGGCTGCATTGTGCAAACTGTAAAGTTTGTTGGAGGAGGGATACTGCTATGGGATGTTTTTCAGGGGTTGGCCTAGGTCACATAGTTCCAGTGAAGGGAAATCTTAATGCTTCAGCATACCAAGACATTTTTCTGTTCCCCAGTGCCCCAGTGCACAAAGTAAGGCCCTTAAAGGAACTTGTCATGTCCAGCACAGAGCCTTGTCCTCAACTCCATGTAACAACTTTGGGATGAATTAGAACAGAGACTGAGCCAGGAACCTTCAGCCATCATCAGTGTCTGGCCTCACAAATGCCCTTCTGGACGAATGGGAAACAGTTCCCACAGACATAGTCCAAGGTCTTGTAGAAAGCCATCCCAGACTAGTGGAAAGTGTTACAGCTGCAAAGGGGGGACGAATATTACATTAAAGCCTATGGATTTAGAATTGGATATTATAAAAGCTCCTGTAGGTGTAATGTGTCGGTGCTAATATATTTTGTCCATATAGTGTATGTCCTGAAATTGGTTATGACTGAAAGCGTGAGCTGCCCAAGCTTTTGGAAAATTGCTGGGTAGTTATGGGAAACATGATGCTTAGGGTTGCCATCTTCAGTGTTTACAAGTAAGGGACACCCAATTTCCATTCACCCTCTAATCCTACAAACCCTCCATCACCCTCCATGTCCAACCCAACTCAACACCTTCCACTGCAGATTTTTTGAAGACGAATTTATAGGATTTAATTACATCATTTAAATTATACATTTTCATAAGTATTATATTTATAAATAATATTATATATCTATCTATTCAGTCCCAGTCTCTGATAATGGAAGGATAGTATCAGTTTGATTAGGTTAATGTCCAATGAACTGATAAATCATTCTACCTAATTGTTTTTTTTTTTTAAATCAAGCCTATTGGTTAATAATATTCAGGAAAAGATTTATCATTCAATCAGACGCCGAAATACAATATCACATCATAAAGCATTACCTGTAACATTTTACTGGGGTATGAGACCCTGGCCTGCATATAGAGACTTCCGATAAATTCTTCCCTGACGTCATGCAGCAGCTATGCTCATGATTCAGGGAGAAATTAGTGATTTGCATACACACTAGTGAAAAGAATGAGGTTGTTGCCATTAGATAATAACTTCTAAATGGAGTACAAGAATGCATTTATTCCCAAGTACTCTGATAGCAACTTATACAAATTACTGTATCTTCCATAATGAGATTGTAGAGCAATCCAGTGATTAGTAGGTAGAGAGAAATAATTACACCAATTACAGTGGTGCCTGACAGTTTGTGAGGTTACAAGGTTACAAAACTGTCTTTAAAGGACTCCATGAATCTGCAGTTAGGCAGCGTGTGTTAAATGGAGGAAATTCAAGACCCTGGTTACCCTACCCACTAGTGGTTGACCAACAAACACCATGGTGTGCAACAATTAGCAAGGTGACAAAGCAACCCAGGGTAACTTCTGAGCAACTAAAGTCCTCTCTCACATTGGCTAAAGTTAATGTTCATGAGTCCACCATCAGAAGATCGCTGAACAACAATCCTGTTCATGTTGAGGCTGCAAGGAGAAAGCCACTGCTGTCCAAAAAGAACATTGCTGTTCCTCTGCAGTTTGCTAAAAATAACAAGGCTCCTGGAAAATTTTTATGGACGGATGAGACCGAAATAGAGCTTTTTGGATTAGAACATTATCCCATCTGTGAAATATGGTGGTGGAATCATGGTTTGGCTGTTTGCTGCATCTGGACCAGGGCACCTTGACGTCATTGATGGAATGATGAATTCTGAATTTTATCAGCAAATTCCTGATCATAATACAATATAAATGTGGAAGGGCCTGAAGTGAGGAGTTCATGTCAGGAAACCCACCAGCATCACAGAATAGAAGCCATACTGTATGGAGGAATGGGCTAAAATTCAGACCAGTGTGCAGGACTGATCAACAGTTACCGAAAACATTTGTACACAGTTATTGCTGCACGAGGAAGTCACATCAGATACTGGGAGGAAGGGTCACCTAGTTTATTATTGGATCATGTTCCTCAACAAATAATGACCAAACATAATATTTGTGGCACATTTGTTTAATTTGATTGTCTTTATCTACTTTCAGGACTGGGATGATAGGATGATGTTTCATATTATCTTTATGCAGAAATACAGTGGTACCTCTAGAAGGCTTGTCGAGAACCGGAAACGATGAGTACCAAACAAATTTTAATGAGGAATAATGTAAATTGAATGAATCTGTTCTAGACCCCCAGAAAATCCACACTGTAATAAGGCATTATATGCGGTACTGGAGTTGTATTTTACAGGTGCCACTTGATTTATGATGGGGTTATATTCTGACAAATCCATCATAAGTTAACAAGATCATGAACCGAGGAGTTTTTAACTATTGTTTGGTAGAGTGGTCTATACTACATATATACATACACATACCCGAAGCTGCGTGAAGCGAATCACGGTACTGTGTCTAGCGCAGCACAACATGGACACGGAAATGAGGGACGAGGCTGATAACATCGCAACGTCCCTCAAAAGCAAAAGTTAGAGCGGGGAAATGAAATCCCTCCACCCTAAAGGGGCTGACGAGCCCAGTAGGGAGGCAGGAGCGGTGAAGGTGAAGCAGGGGACTCGAATCGCCGCAGCGAGCGAGTCGAAGCCGCTGAGGGGGACGCAGAGACCGAGGAGGCTAACGAGGGGAGCAGGTGGCGGGGTCTGACCCTGCATTAACCGGCCAAGCCCTGACAGGTTACCTCCGGTCTTGTGACCATACCTGGCTGCATCCCTACAGGGAAGCAGTATACCAGTTTTTCTGCACCATAACACAGAAAAGGCGGATGCGACAGCACGCAAAAGAAGATAAGGCGTCTAGGAAAGTCGCTCGACTCTAAGAAAGTGTGCCGAGTACTGAGCAAAAAATGACAACCGAGACAAATTTTTGTAGTCAAAATGCACCGAGAACCGAATTCGTCAAGTTCCGAGGTGGTCAAAACCGAGGTACCACTGTATTTCAATGCCAGAATGTTTATGATTATAATTACACCACTGTTGACACAGCCTAAGACTATCTTTATACAAAGACTAAAGGAAAATATGCTTTACTGGCACTGTATTACAACACTGCACTGCTTAATGAATCAGAATGAAGACACTTAACTACCTTCTGTGCTACAATCTTTCCACCTCCAAGTAATATTTTGTATAAGTAATATATTATTTTTCTCTTGGCCACATCATAAGGTGCTTTAATATTTACTTCCTTTGCTATGCAGATGTAGCTGTATGTCAGCACAGCCTCTCTCAAAACCCATTCTAGACTTATTACACCACACTTAGCTGAACTTGGATGTGAAGGTGGATGACTAACAATTTCCTTGAACTACACTGACAAAACTGAAATCATACCTTTTGGCTCAGCAACTGTTATTAACAGCTTTAAACCCATAGCCATTTACGCTGCTAATGTGGCTCTCTCTGTGTTGTTTCCTCTGTTGAGTTGTTTGACCCAGTTCTTTCCTTTCACACATCAGCTTTGTTGTCAAGGCTTCCACTGTAAGGCTGTAAGGCTTCCACTGTAATATTTAGGTACAATCTACAGTTTTTCTTTTTATGTGATATGGATGAAGGGAATTTTGGTCAGGCATCATGGTTGTTAATGAGTTTGCTTCTACGGATATGTCAAATATTTATGAAACACGGGTTTCAACTCATTATAGAAATTGTCCATCTTATTATTAAGTATACCACCTCCATGTGCAAATTTGCAAACTACTTACTGTTATTTGAATATCAGTTTAATTAATTAGTATGTCAGATGAAATGGTGAGTGATTGAAGGAATCAGTAATAAAGTAGTTAGTTAGTAGTCGGGCCGATTAATGCTATTTTGAAATAATCGGCATTGGCCGATATCTGCAATATTTAAAAATTGTTGGGAAAATGCAGTGAAACTGTTTCCTGCATTAGAACTTGCAGCTCATAAACTGGGAATATTGAGTGACTAAACAGAGTTGCTGAGATTCAGTGAGGGTGGGGCCATTTATGAGAAGATGATAACTTTTTAAAGCTTTTAACTGGAACTGCGATTAGACACAAAAAGATGCTTTTACCATGTGCATGGTACTGATAATGTAATCTGGTAATAAATGTTGTAGTTAAGAGCAATAATATTTATTATTTATTTTAAGCCATTTGGTGTCTCACTTGTTGTTATTAGTTCTATCAGTAAAAAAATTGTGATATCGGCATTACAGGGTCACCCTGCTCTCTAAATATTGGCAACAGCCATTAAAAAACCCATAGTGGTTGGAGGGAGGGTACCAGTACCATCCGATACTCAGTGTGTAGTAAATGACATACAAGAGGATAGTTTGTATGCGTTCTTACTCACAAAGTATTTAACTGATTTGAAACCCTATTTTGTATTACTATTTGTAATGCATATTTAGCCAATATTTAGCGGTTTTAGTGACAGTATTGGTCTGATTAGGTATCATTACTGACACACATGGTTCAGATGATAAAGGAAAAAGGCCGTTCCATTTCTGGTGTAAGTCTTATGTTCTGTTATATAATACAGGCTACACTGGATTTCATGCAGCATAACAGTCATTGTCTTAAAATGTAATTGCCATTCAGAATTTGGTGCTGGGTGCCAGCTGGGTAGAGTCTGTCTCTTGTCATGAACTTCCACTAGCTGCCTGGCTGACAGTGCAGTTTTGAATGGGATCAGCAAGGCACAAGATTGATGCCAGGACACAATGGAGTCTTGTGTATGTGCTGCAGTGGATCAGATTCATCATTTCCCTAAAGTCCTGCCACACCCCAGCCATTTTCTGACCTTATGCAAAAATGCATTATGAGAGTATGAGGGAGAAACAGAACACACAGAATGCTGTTGCAAGTTGGTTGCAAGTAGCTGTACTAGCTTTCACTACTGAGAAGTAGTGTGTGTGTGTGTGTGTGTGTGTGTGTATGAGAGAGAGAGAGAGAGACTAGAAATGTCAGTCCACATTGGTGATTGTTTATGCTGTTTGTTTGTGACCATTGTGTATCAGACGTTCTTGTGTTATAAAGTGTGTGTTGAATCCATGTCCTGTGATGTACTTTTGTGTACAAACTGTGTACTTCTATTAGATTGTGTACCTCTGTGTCAGACTGAGTCAACAGCTTTGTTACTGCTGTTTTGTGTCTTTCTCTTGCCTCACGTGTGAAACAGATGTCTTTTCACATGACCTCACCAAGCCAAGACCAGCCACATGTTGGCATCATAGTTGTTTAGGTCATGAAAATCCATTTGTTAGGCAGTATTAGCCAACTTATGACTGAGGCTACCAAGTTAGCTGGCTATCAAATAGCAATTTTAGCCTTATATATTGCAAATAACCCCACAGGTAGCAGTGTACACCAACCAAGATGGTAAGTCATATATACTGTAACTGAATGCACTAAAAACACACTCTTAAAGTCCTACTTATTAATTAAACTGTTTAAGTTTAAAGCTCTTTACACACATGAACTGAATTCTGAATTAACGTTAGTGAAAGCACTGTGCTGTTCATGGGGGCTGCTGTCGGCGTCACAAGTGCACAAATGTGCCCGGAACAGAATCGGTTATATAAGACTGGTCAGCCGATCACTGGTTAAAGCCGATCACACTGAAAACCGGCCGATTCCGGTCACTGGTCGATCGATAGGTGGATCTGTAGTTATAATATTAAGATATAAGGGCAAAGTTTGTTCATATATTAATTTTTTTATCTGATTAATCATGGTCAGGGTCACGGGAAACTCGCAAGGCAGGGTACTCACACACACACTCACACTCTAAGGGCACTTTACAAACACCATTTAATCTAATATGCATATTTTTGGAATGTGGGAGGAAACCGGAGTACCCAGAGTAAACCCGCGGACATGGGGAGGACATGCAAACTTCATACAGGTGGAGTCTGAGGTTGGGATTGAATCGGGGACACTAGAGCTAAGAAGCAACCTCGCTAACCTGTGCCTCCCCACAGTTTGTGACCACCCAAATATGAAAAAAACATGGTTGTAAGTATGGGATTTGCAAGATTTTGGAAACTTGACTGTGAATCTGGGATCTGATGTTGGACAATAAGTGCTGGTAAAATTACTAATCTAACTCAATAGTAGGCATGCTATTTTTTTCATATTTAACTGATGACCGACAAGCCAATTGCTTTGTTGTTCACATTGCCTTTGTTAGCTCAGCTTGGTCAGTTACTAGAGTAACCTTTGTTACCTAGGCTGACTGTATTACCACAGAAACCTTTGGTGCCTCATCTCGCTCAGAAAACCCCAGAGCTATTGTTAGCTAAGCTTGCTCGCCTAGCACTATAGCCTGTCAGCTCAGTTTAAAAAAAGATTATACTTGGTCTTTGTTGTCCCAGCATGTTTAGTTAGCAATATGACGTTTGTTATCTCCACTCACTCCCTTAGTGATGTAGTGTTTGTTGGCTCAGACCAATCAGTTGGCTCTATAGCCTGTGTTAGCTTGCTTAGTCACTGCCATAGCATTTGTTAGGCCTGCTCGTTCATCAAGTGTCATAGCCTTGTTTAGGTTATCTTGCGCAGTTATCACCAGAGTCTTTTTAGCTTATGTCACGCAGTTATTACTACAGCCTTTTTTAGCATGTCACTCAGTTATCACTATAGCCTTTTTAGGTTCTATCAAACAGTATCACTAGAGATGCACCATTTGATTAGCCGGTTTGCAGTTGTGTTGTACCATTCATGCCCGGGATTTAGCACAAGAGAGTGTTTTTACTGCATTCAGAGGCTTACAGCAGTAATGTATGACCTACCGTCTAGGTCAGGTGTGGAATGAGTTGCAATTCAGTGTCTTTGCATGTACTTGTGCCCTTGCGCCAACTGGTAAAAGGCTCTTGTCAAAGCTGTATTAAAGTACAATTTGAGCAAGTTTGCAGTGATTGACATTTGTGTGGCTAACGCCACAAAGCTAAAGCTTGTGAGAGAGTACAGCCAAGAGCCTGCTATCTGTTTTTAGCAATTGTTTCTGTATGCCGTCATTTATAATTCTTAAACAGAAAGAAAATCAGAGTCGGCCCATCATATATTTAAAAAATCGGAAATCGGAATCAGCCAAGAAAATTGTAATTGATGCATCTCTTGTTGTCACTATAGTTTATTTCTAGCTTATCTAACTCAGTTAGTATGACAACATTTTTTATTGGATTTTTAACCAATTTTCTTAGGTCTCTATACTCAATTTTACCACTGGTTGCGCTGGTGCGACTTACTTTCAGTTGGTCGCACCAACTTCTGGTTTGGTAGCACCCATTGCTTATATTAATCAATTTATTAATATTAATAAATAATTTTTCTTAATGTGTTGTTGTAGTACGTCATCCATGGCAGGGATCTATGCTGAGCTTTTTACCTAGGAGGACTTTTTAAAATTTTAATTAAATATATATATATTTTTTATATTCAGCAAAGCATGGGACTAGAAAATTTGTCAAGGCAGGGTAAGGAAATTATTAAACTTTACTCATTGCACATCACAAGTAGCTTTAGTGAATAACAAAAGAACACTGAGGGAACAGTTTCTGAGCTGTTCACAATTGTTTTTACATAAAACATTATATATTACAAACATTAATTAAAAATAGTTTGTACCTACATATGTGTAAAATTTAATTGCAGTGTGATGTGGAAGAGTTAAAATGATTGAATTAAACTGCACCTGTTCTGTGTGTCCGGTTTTAAATATGTATGTAAATGTAAATGCACTTTTTATAAATTTCATATATTAATGCTGTGACTCCTGCTAGTTTTGATCAGTTAATTTACATTCGGTTACCAGCTAAATGTGATAAACCACAGCTCTCATATAGAAGGGCTTACATTATCCCTCATGTTAGTCCTCATATTAGCTTCTGTGTACATTTTATCTGTTCCTGTTGTCACATCTCTTCAAAAATTTGTGTGTTACAATGTTCTTCCAACAAGAAGTTTTAAGGAAAGATTAAAATTGCGAAAAACAGCGAAGACTGATCAGAAACCATAAAACTTTGCTAGTGTTCGTGCAGTACATATTGTGAAGTATGATGTACGTGTACAGTGGGGCAAAAAGTATTTAGTCAGCCACTGATTGTGCAAGTTCTCCTACTTAGAAAGATGAGAGAGGTCTGTAATTTTCATCATAGGTACACTTCAACTATGAGAGACAAAATGAGAAAAAAAAGAGGAAATGACATTGTAGGATTGTAAATCATGGTGGAAAATAAGTATTTGGTCAGTAAATTTGGTTCAAGTCAATACTTTGTAACATAACCTTTGTTGGCAATGACAGAGGTCAAACGTTTCCTGTAAGTCTTCACCAGGTTGGCACACACTGTAGCTGGTATTTTGGCCCATTCCTCCATGCAGGTTTCCTCTAGAGCAGCGATGTTTTGGGGCTGTCACTGGGCAACATGAACTTTCAACTCCCTCCACACATTTCCTATGGGGTTGAGGCCTGGAGACTGGCTAGGTCACTCTGAGTTCCTCTCGGCGTAGTGTGTTACTGATGGTAGCCTTTGTTACTTTGGTCCCAGCTCTCTGCAGGTCATTCATCAGGTCCCTCCGTATAAGTTCTGGGATTTTTACTCACCGTTCTCATCCCACGGGATGAGATCTTGCGTGGAGCCCCAGTTTGAGGGAGATTACCAATGGTCTTGTATGTCTTCTATTTTCTTACAATTGCTCCCACAGTTGATTTATTCACACCAACCTGCTTGCCATGGTTGAGTTTGGAGTCTGACTGTTTGAGGCTGTGAACAGGTGTCTATTATACAGATAATGAGGTCAAACAGGTGCCATTAGTACAGGTAAGGAGTGGAGGACAGAAGAGCTTCTTAAAGAAGAAATTACAGGTCTGTGAGAGCCAGAAATCGTGCTTGTTTGTGGGTGACCAAATGCTTATTTTCCACCATGATTTAAAATTAAATTCTTTCAAAATCCTACAATGTGATTTTCTGGATTTTTTTCCTCATTTTGTCTTTCATAGTTGAAGTGTAGCTATGGTGAAAATTACAGACCTCTATCATCTTTCTAAGTAGGAGAACTTACACAATTAGTGGCTGACTAAATACTTTTTTGCCCCACTGTATACACTGACAGCATGCAGTAAACAGTTCGATACACTGACTGTTCAAAACATGTGGACAGTCGATGACGCAATTAGTAACTAGGTAAACTGTCTCATTAATCAGTTATGGTTACTGTGTTGGTGAGATATCTCTTCATAAGGAACACCCTACATAGGAAGTAGGCAGCAAGGGCACTCACTAGATATGAGACAGACCCAATGAATACTCAGTAAAAGCGCTGGCGCATTCAGGGCACAATCCCTCATTCAAATGAGGTACAAAAACAAACGGAACCTCATGCACTCGCAAAAATGCAACCACGTGGAATTCTAACTCGCATTTTTTTCCCCAAAAATGGCCATTTTGTGGTTGCAGTGTAAAGCCTTATTGTTACCAATCACCGAATCTCCCCATAACACCACACGATACCAACCTGAGAGGGCAAGCGCTAGTGACATAACAAGCCAGGCACCACTTTCTTTTTTAAACTGCAGCTCACGGAGCAACGTGAGTTGGTGAGTGGCTGATGCCATTCTGATTGATGAGATCCCTTCCAGTAATATCTTCCAGTGTGTATGTGTGTGTGTGTGTGTGTGTGTGTGTGAGAGAGAGATAGATTTCCCCATGTCATAACCATGTAATGTTTGCTTTGTTGCTGCAATTGTTGCAACACTGTTAGCTCAGCGCTCTCAGTTAAGAGACATGTGAGAGCTCAGCTTGCTCATAGCAACTTTAGTTAAAAAGATAAAAAACAGGCTTGAGGGATTTCTCTAAACCAGTTATGATGTCACATCTGTTGCTGTGGAGTATTCTCTGCAGTCACCAGGCTGTACGGTGCTAGCAGCTGAGCAGAGCAGCTTACATAACAAGCCCATTAACAAACCACGGTTCTTCATTAACGCACAGCTGCAGGCAACTTTCACACTTTCTGGTCTCATGGATTGATCTTAAATTACTTTTTACATCCCACACACGTATTTCCTAATTTCAGTCATTTTCCTGAGGGTAAAATTGTAATGGGGAGTATGGCGTGCTTTATACTAGCTATGTTCTCTGACGAGGAAAAACCCAAATCTGTTTAAACAGCTGATTCCCACATTATCCGATTACAGAGTCAATGGAACTCCATTAACAAAACCATTACACAATGAATATTTTATGGTGGACAGCCAGTGTATTACAGCCTAAAGCCAACACCCATCCTTCATCAACCACTGCTGTCCTGTTACACTCTTCTTGAGCACAACAGCAGTTAGGGTAGTGTAAACTGATCCATAGAACCTTACTCTAGCTTGGTTTCTATGTTTCTATCTCTTTGTCCTCAGTACTAATGCCACCTGCTCAGACTGTCCCTTGGGACCCTCTTCCTTTCCACTGGAATTCCCCTATTTTTCTCTCCCATTTCATTTCCATATAAACACATGCTGCTCATACTGTAGTCCCTGGGCTCTTATGTTTTCTGTTCTTAATATAGAATTGAAGTTTTTAGTCTGTTGACAGTAGTGACACTGTTCATGATGGGAAATAGGCAGCATAAGTTTAGCTTATCAGTGCTAAAGGTCTACCACAAATACAAGGTTGATATTTCATTTACAGTGGGGCAAAAAAGTATTTAGTCAGTCACTGATTGTGCAAGTTCTCCTACTTGGCAGAGGTCTGTAATTTTCATCATAGGTACACTTCAGCTATGAGAGACAAAAGGAGAAAAAATTCCAGGAAATCACATTGTAGGATTTTTAAATAATTTAATTGTAAATGATGGTGGAAAATAAGTATTTGGTCAATAACAAAAGTTCAACTCAATACTTTGTAACATAACCTTTGTTGGCAATGACAGAGGTCAAACGTTTCCTGTAAGTCTTCACCAGGTTGGCACACACTGTAGTTGGTATTTTGGCCCATTCCTCCATGCAGATCTCCTTTTGTTTTGGGGCAACATGGACTTTCAACTCTCTCCACAAATTTTCTATGGGGTTGAGGTCTGGAGACTGGCTAGGCCATCCAAGACCTTGAAATTCTTTTTACGGAGCAACTCCTTCGTTGCCCGAGCGGTGTGATCATTGTCATGCTGGAAGACCCAGCCACGTTCCATCTTCAATGATCTCACTGATGGAAGGAGGTTTTGGCTTAAAATCTCACCATACGTGGCCCCGTTCATTCTTCCCTTACCATGGATCAGTCGCCCTGTCCCCTCTGCAGAAAAACAGCCCTAAAAGCATGATGTTTCCACCCCCATGCTTCACAGTAGGTATGGTGTTCTTGGGATGCAACTCAGCATTCAAACACGACGAGTTGAGTTTTTACCCAACAGTTCTATTTTGGTTTCTTCTTCTGGATCATCCATATGCTCTCTGGCAAACTTCAGACGGGCCTGGACATGTACTGGCTTAAGCAGGGGGACACGCCTGGCACTGCAGGATCTGAGTCCCTCTCGGCGTAGTGTGTTACTGATGGTAGCCTTTGTTACTTTGGTCCCAGCTCTTTGCAGGTCATTCATCAGGTTCTTCCATGTAGTTCTGGGATGTTTGCTCACCGTTCTCATGATCATTTTGACCCCATCATTTTGGCCATGGTTGAGTTTGGAGTCTGACTGTTTGAGGCTGTGGACAGGTGTCTTTTATACAGATAATGAGGTCAAACAGGTGCCATTAATACAGGTAACGAGTGGAGGACAGAAGAGCTTCTTAAAGAAGACGTTACAGGTTTGTGAGAGCCAGAAATCTTGCTTGTTTGTGGGTGACCAGATACCGTATTTTTCGGACCATAAGGCCCGCACTTAAAATCCTCCTTTAACTTTCTCAAAAAATCGACAAGTGCGCCCTAAAAAAAATGCGGTGCGTCTAATCTAAATGTATGAATTAATTTTGTTGGTGCTTTCTGACTTACCTAGAACCGATTGTAGATGGGTACACGGGCGCTCATCATAAATCTGGTCAAAATGGTTTTTTAGCACGGGCCTTGGTAGTTACGAAGCTTACGGCCACCGTAGGTGCGCAGCATCAAGGAGTAAATACGGTAAAATGTGCTTCAGCCATTAGGGTACGTGCATGTCATTCATTCATTTTCGAAGCGGATTTCAAAAACTCAGCGCTATTCAGTCACGCAGTACAACATTGGTCATAGAGCAGCTTGCGAGAGAATTCAGCATTAACGAATCAATGGTACGGAAGTGGAGGAAAGCAAGAAAGAACGCCTGGCGGCAGTAAAGACCAAACTGAGGCTCCGACGGGAAACTTAAGAGTTTTTTTGTTTCATTTCATTGTGCCTTATAACCAACCCGGGTGCACTTTTGTAGCCCCGGAAAATACGGTACTTATTTCCCCACATGATTTACAATTAAATTCTAAATCTTAAAATGAATCTTACAATATGATTTTCCTGGATTTTTTTTCCTGGATTTTTTTCTCATTTTGTCTCTCATAGTTGAAGTGTACCTATGATGAAAATTACAGACCTCACTCATCTTTCTCATCAAGTAGGAGAACTTACACAATCAGTGGCTGACTAAATACTTTTTTGCCCCACTGTATACAGTTATTTATTAGGAATTTACTCTTGACTAGTAAAGGGAAACAAAAGTGGATCCACGAGCAGAGACGGGAGTTAAAAAGCAGAAGTCCATCACATCTAATTGCCTTACCGGTCATGTGCTCACTTGATCGTTAGCTCACATTTGGACTGAGACAGTTATAGCTCGGTTGATGTGCTTAGAGACTTTTGTACGAATTTCTGCTACAAGCTGCAAATTACATTCGTAAATGTGTGTGTGCCTGTCCTGTTGTAAATAGTATTCGTTTGTTTGTCCAACCCCCCACTACCTGTATGTTCTCTTTAAACTATGACTATATAAATTGGTTGTCATTTACTCGTTGAGTCTCTGTCTCATCTGGATGATCGTGAGTGTTGTTCTTAATACTGTCTATCAGTGCATTTTTGGATAAAAAAAATGTTAGGCCTATCATACTATCCTCTTAAGTGTTACAGCGTTCCCCTACACAGGGTCAAAACAGTACATTACTGTATTTTCTATAATTATTGTGAATTATTATTTTCAGCAGTATCTCTGATGCATTTACGTATCGTTTCCACACAGTTTTCTTGTGAAAATACCCTTTATAATTACAGTAGCACAATAAGACTCTGTGACTATGGTAATGTCTGATTCTCATCAACGTCCTGTTTCACAATGTAATACAATGTTTCTGGTATTATAGCAGGACCCGCAAACATTATATTCATATGCGATTGTTGACCATCCTATACCATGATCATTATTACAGTGGTGCTTGAAAGTTTGTGAAACCTTTAGAATTTTCTATACTTCTGCATAAATATGACCTAAAACATCATCAGATTTTCACACAAGTCCTAAAAGTAGATAAAGAGAACCCAGTTAAACAACCAATTTGAAAGAAAGTATTATACTTGCTCATTTATTTATTAATTGAGGAAAATGATCCAATATTACATATTAGTGAGTGGCAAAAGTATGTGAACCTTTGCTTTCAGTATCTGGTGTGACCCTCCTGTGCAGCAATAACTGCAACTAAACGTTTCCTGTAACTGTTGATCAGTCCTGCACACCGGCTTGGAGGAATTTTAGCCCATTCCTCCGTACAGAACAGCTTCAGCTCTGGGATGTTGGTGGGTTTCCTCACATTAGCTGCTCACTTCAGGTCCTTCCACAACATTTCAGTTGGATTAAGGTCAGGACTTTGACTTGGCCATTCCAAAACATGATTTGGTAGAACGGCTTGTGTGCTTAGGGTCGTTGTCTTGCTGCATGACCCACCTTCTCTTGAGATTCAGTTCATGGACAGATGTGCTGACATTTTCCTTTAGAATTCTCTGATATAATTCAGAATTCATTGTTCCATCAATGATGGCGAGCCGTCCTGGCCCAGATGCAGCAAAACAGGCCCAAACCATGATACTACCACCACCATGTTTCACAGATGGGATAAGGTAATTATGCTGGAATGCAGTGTTTTCCTTTCTCCAACCATTTCCATTCTATTCTATTTTGGTCTCATCCACCCACAAAACATTCTTCCAATAGCCTTCTGGCTTGTCCACGTGATCTTTAGCAAACTGCAGATGAGCAGCAATGTTCTTTTTGGGGGACGACTGTGAGTAAGAATACATGTAAATAGTGTTCTTCCTTCAGTCATTAAAACAGATCCCACCCAGTAGCTGATTTTGTTTTTGATAACACAAAAAAAGAGGTCTCAAGTATAAATGAGTCACTTCAGGAAGAGCCCAGTTTCCGTTTTCGCCTGGCCAGCCATGATCTGACAGCACTGCTGATAAACATGAAGGGATTAGATGAAGAAATGCAACGATAAGCTCACTCTTCCTCTTACTCCATTTGATCCATCATCACTAGCCACATTATTAGGTACACTTCCTTGTGTCTTCACTGTCTGTTCCACATACCATACAGAAGCACAATGTAGTTCTACATTTGCAGACTGTAGTGCCTCTGTTTCTTTTCTGGACCCTCACATCACCACCACAGATCAGGTACTATTTGGGTGGGTCATTCACAGCACTGTTGTGGTGGTGGTGTGACAATTTGTGTTGTTCTGGAATGACTGGATCAGATTCAGCAGTGTTCACTCACTGTGCACTCTATTAGACACATCTACCTTATTGCTCCACCTTGTAGATGTAAAGTCCGAGACAGTGGCTCATTTGTTGTTGCACAGTTTGTGTTAGTCATCCTCTAATCCTTCATCGGTACACACAGGACGCTGCATACAGGATGCTGGTGGCTGAACATTTTTGGTTGGTGGAATATTTTCAGTCCAGTAGTGACACTGAGGTGTTTAAAAACTCCGTCATTGCAGTGCTGAGAATGATCAACCACCCTAACAAAGTATTTAGACTGTAGAACGACGAAGTGCTTGTATACGGTAAATGGAGGTGCTTATAAAGGGAACTGAAGGGAAAATGAGTGTAAAAGCAATAAAGCAATAAAGTGAGCTGTGAGTGTATAATAGGAATTTTCTTCGTACTGGTGTATAACTAGTTAAAGACACATTACATGCAATTGCTGAATGATTTTACATGAACTACAGTAATCCAAACATATCAGCGACTGTCACAGCGCTCCACATTTCCATAAGTTTCTATCCTGCTAGAGCTGTCCCGGTCAATTATGACTGCTGTTTTTGAGAAATGACGTTGTCTAGGATCAACAACTTAGTCACGAAGTGGTAGACCACACAAGCTCACAAAATGGATTTCCTGTGCTGAAGTGCATATAACTGCCCATATTTGTCATTTATTTACTCATGTTTTTGGTCATTTTTTGCTGAATCATCCAAGATCTGTTAAGCTTTAGGTCATGAGAGTACAATTATGTTCTTCTGTAAAATGTTGTGATATAGTTTGTTGTGTGTTTATTAGGTTTCTTTTTTTTTTAACTTAACGTTGTCTCTGCGTCAATTTTATTTCAGTAATATCATTTATCAGACCATCTATAACAGTTACCCAATTTCAATCGGATTTTGCAGTCTGCACATGTGCGTATAGGGGCTAGCAGAAAAGAACATGGTTGCCAGGTCCTGTGCTTTTTGAACTATTTACATGGACCAGGTGTGGGATTTTTCTCGTGGGATCTGGCAACCCTGGAATTAAATGCAGCACCCGATAAATGGCTATGGAACACTTTGTGGAGACTCAATACATACTCTACATGCAATACATGCTCAAGAAAATTAAGAGATTGATTATTTAATATTAAACATTGACGTTTATGTGACATCTTTCTGTGAGGTTATTGGCTGGTTGCAAAATAGAAATCCGATTGTTGCTTGGGTAATGTCATCCCGGTGGTTTCCCATCATCTGATTACTCAAGTGCATGTATACTCATTGATTGGATTACTGACAATATCTGATTTTCTGCAGTTATCGGATTATTAAGTGCATGTAAACGCACTCGCTGTCTCTAAAAGTCTTCTCTTAGTTTCCTCTAAAATTTGTTGAGTTGTCTTCATTTAAATGTATTGATTTGTAGCAAGTGCAAAGTTGAGTGTCCAAACTTTGATTGGCATCTTTTTGTTACACTGTTGTAATGTAGTTCACTGAATTAATGATATAGCAGTACTTCATGTAACACTTCGTGCTGGAAAGCAATACTTGTAAGCCATTGCAGATTTATACACAGTGGGGCAAAAAAGTATTTAGTCAGTCACTGATTGTGCAAGTTCTCCTACTTAGAAAGATGAGAGAGGTCTGTAATTTTCATCATAGGTACACTTCAACTATGAGAGACAAAATGAGAAAAAAAAAAATCCAGGAAATCACATTGTAGGATTTTTCCTCCATGCAGATCTCCTCTAGAGCAGTGATGTTTTGGGGCAACACTGACTTTCAACTCCCTCCACACATTTTCTATGGGGTTGAGGTCTGGAGACTGAGGTTTTGGCTAAAAATCTCACGATACATGGCCCCTTTCATTCTTCCCTTAACAGTCGTCCTGTCCCCTTTGCAGAAAAACAGCCCCAAAGCATGATGTTTCCACCCCCATGCTTCACAGTAGGTATGGTGCAACTCAGAATTCTTCTTCCTCCAAACACGGTGAGTTGAGTTTTTACCAAAAAGTTCTATTTTGGTTTCATCTGACCACATGATATTCTCCCAATCCTCTCCTGGATCATCCATATGCTCTCTGGCAAACTTCAGACGGGCCTGGACATGTACTGGCTTAAGCAGGGGGACACGCCTGGCACTGCAGGATCTGAGTCCCTCTTGGCGTAGTGTGTTACTGATGGTAGCCTTTGTTACTTTGGTCCCAGCTCTCTGCAGGTCATTCATCAGGTCCCTCCGTGTAGTTCTGGGATTTTTGGTCACCGTTTCTCATGATTCATTTTTGATCCCCCGGGATGAGGATCTTGCGTGGGGGCCCCAGATTGAGGGAGATTATCAATGGTCTTGTACTGTTCCATTTTCTTACAATTGTTCCCACAGTTGATTTATTCACCACCAACCCTGCTTGCCTATTGTAGATTCACTCTTCCCAGCCCTGGTGCAGGTCCTAACAATTTTCTTCCTGGTGGTCCTTTTTTCGACAGCTCTTTGGTCTTTTGAGTTTGGAGTCTGACTGTTTTTTGAGGCTGTGGACAGGTGTCTTTTATACAGATAACGAGGTCAAACAGGTGCCATTAATACAGGTAACGAGTGGAGGACAGAAGAGCTTCTTAAAGAAGAAGTTACAGGTCTGTGAGAGGTAGAAATCTTGCTTGTTGTGGGTGACCAAATACTTATTTTCCACCATGATTTACAATTCTTTAAAAATCCTACAATGTGATTTCCTGGATTGTTTTTTCTCACTTTGTCTCTCATAGTTGAAGTGTACCTATGATGAAAATTACAGACCTCTCTCATCTTTTTAAGTCGGAGAACTTGCACAATCAGTGGCTGACTAAACACTTTTTTGCCCCTCTGTATGTGTTTTCCGAGACACCTGTGTTGGGAGGGGTCGTGCACTCTGTGTCCTTGACAACAGCTGCCATAGCAGTGTTGCTTGTCACAGAGGAGATTTTCCTGGAGGAAGAACTGATCTATTCTCTCTTTAATTGGGAAGATAAACATGACAGTTTAAACAGTGTGCAGAACTGTCCTGCTTAACTCGTTTATCTCAGCTGCTCTGATTACCAGGAGTGGATGAGAGGTTTGTAACACACAGAATACTGGGGCACTTGATTCTACTACCATAACTTGTTATTTCTTTGCATTATGTCAGTTCAGCTTCAGTATAAAGGGATACTAGCTAAGGCTGCACAATAAAGCCTAAGCCAAAACATTATGACCACCTGGTTCACATTGGTGACACGTCACACTGAAATGCACATGAATGCCAGGATGCCGGGTTTCCAAGCAGAACAATGCCCAGAGCATCACACTCCCTACACCAATGTGTCTTCTTTCCACAGTGCAACCTGGTGCCGTCTATTTTCCATTTAAACAGCAAACACACGTCTGGCCATCCACATGATTTCCTGGAGTCAACATCATTGAGTCAGTCTGGGATTACATGAAGAGACAGAAGCAAATAAGACAACCAAAGTTGATGAACAGGTTCTCCAAGAGGCTTGAGAAAACATACCAGATGATTATCTTCAAAACCTATATGCCATTATACCTAAGAGAAATGATGCTTTAAAAGCTGCTGGTGATCACACCAAATATTGATATGGTTTAGGTATCTTCTGTATGTCAAGCTACAAAAAATGTAAATCTAAAATACTTTTTTCCCACTGAAACACATGCAGAAGACTTAACCACAAATACAATGGTACCTTGTTAGTTCGTTCCAGAAGGCTTGTCAAAAACGAGTACCGAGCATATTTTCCCCATAAGGAAGAATGTAAATTGATTTATTCCATTCCAGACCCCCAAAAAATCCACACTGCATAAGACATTATGTGCATTAATGGAGTTGTATTGTACAGGTTCTCCCTGATTTACAATGGGGAGATATTCCGACAAATTAATCACAAGTTACAGTGGGGCAAAAAAGTATTTAGTCAGCCACTGATTGTGCAAGTTCTTCTACTTAGAAAGATGAGAGGTCTGTAATTTTCATCATAGGTACACTTCAACTATGAGACAAAATGAGAAAGAAAATCCATGAAATCACATTGTAGGATTTTTAAAGAATTTAATTGTAAATGATGGTGGAAAATAAGTATTTGGTCAATAACAAAAGTTCAACTCAATACTAGGTCAAACGTTTCCTGTAAGTCTTCACCAGGTTGGCACACACTGTAGCTGGTATTTTGGCCCATTCCTAGATGCAGATCTCCTCTAGAGCAGTGATGTTTTGGGGCAACACAGACTTTCAACTCCCTCTACAAATTTTCTATGTGGTTTAGGTCTGGAGACTGGCTAGGTCACTCCAGGAAAAAAGCCACTCCTTTGTTGCCTGAGCGGTGTGTTTGGGATCATTGTCATGCTGGAAGACCCAGCCACGTTCCATCTTCAATGCTCTCACTGATGGAAGGAGGTTTTGGCTTAAAATCTCACGATACATGGCCCCGTTCATTCCTCCCTTAACACGGATCAGTCGTCCTGTCCCCTCTGCAGAAAAACAGCTCCAAAGCATGATGTTTCCACCCAAATGCTTCACAGGAGGTATGGTGTAACTCAGTATTCTTCTTCCTTCAAACATGACGAGTTGAGTTTTTACCAAAAAGTTCTATTTTGGTTTCATCTGACCACATGATATTCTCCCAATCCTCTTCTGGATCATCCATATGCTCTCTGGCAAACTTCAGACAGGCCTGGACATGTACTGGTTTAAGCAGGGGGACACGCCTGGCACTGCAGGATCTGAGTCCCTTTTGGCGTAGTGTGTTACTGATGATAGCCTTTGTTACTTTGGTCTCAGCTCTCTGCAGGTCATTCATCAGGTCCCTCTGTGTAGTTCTGGGATTTTTGCTCACCGTTCTCATGATCATTTTGACCATTGGGGAACTTGTATGTCTTCCATTTCCATACAATTGCTCCCACAGTTGATTTATTCAAACCAACCTGCTTGCCTATTGTAGATTCACTTCTTCCAGCCTGGTGCAGGTCTACAATTTTCGTTTTGGTGTCCTTCGACAGCTCTTTGGTCTTGGTCATGGTTGAGTTTGGAGTCTGACTGTTTGAGGCTGTGGACAGGTGTCTTTTATACAGATAACGAGGTCAAACAGGTGCCATTAATACAGGTAACGAGTGGAGGACAGAAGAGCTTCTTAAAGAAGAAGTTACAGGTCTGTGAGAACCAGAAATCTTGCTTGTTTGTGGGTGACCAAATACTTATTTTCCACCATGATTTGTTATTAAGTTCTTAAAAAATCCTACAATGTGATTTCCTGGATTTTTTTTCCTCATTTTGTCTCTCATAGTTGAAGTGTACCTATGATGAAAATTGGACCTCTCTCATCTTTCTAAGTAGGAGAACTTGCACAATCAGTGGCTGACTAAAAACTTTTTTGCCCCACTGTAAATGTATTGTGAACCGATGAGTTTAATATAGTCTATACCATATCATTGGCTGTATTCATCAACCTTTTAAGGACCAATGGAGACTTATTTGCATAAAGAATACAGTACTGTTTATGTAAAAATAAAGAAAAACATGCACAGTGGAGATCTTCACTGAGAAACAGCTATTGTGAGACTGAATCACTGTGTACTGAATCGTGAATCATGAATCGTGACTTGAGTTTCAACTGGAACAATTTGCGCGGCTAGATTTGTACAAGTCTAAACAAGTGCGCCGAGCAGACAACGAGAACTGAGACAAATTTCTCTAGTCAAATTGTGTCGAGAACCGAATTTGATGAGTCGAGAACCGAGGTACCACTGTTTGTGGCCTAAACTGATGCCTAAAACATTTGCACAGTAGTGTATATGTACGCTGGGATTCAGTTTTTCGGCGTGTGTTTTCTAAAGCCTCTTGGAGAACCTGCAACAGTTCTTCTCAATGATGCTGAGACCAATGTCCTGTGGGGGCAATAGCATAAGCTGTGGGACTTCATGTGCTTCTTTTTGGAGAATATGGAGAATGATGCCTCCATAATGGGACTGCATGATGGTTAAAACTTTGCCTGTACTTCTCAGCAGTGAGGGGGCCGTCTTCTGTTCTTCTTGCCAAAAATCTCTAATTTTGCTTAATCAGTCCAGAACACCTGTGGATTGTTGAGACTTTTGGCTTTGTTTCTCCCTCTGAACCTTTGCATTTTAGTCACAACTCTTTCTTAAAGACTATTTTTGACAAAACGTCTCCTGACTTGATGGGTGGACCATGGTCCCAGTGAATTTTGTTAGTTCTGAGCAGAGAGCGGTGCTGGACATCTTCCACTTTTGAAGAGAAGTGGTCATTCACGTCTTCTGCACTCAATTTCCGTGACTGACATCTATTTCTTGTCCTCACCATTGACTGTTTGTTTGTGCTTGGAAACACCTGTCTGCTGCGAAACTTTCTGCTTTGGAGAGACCTTGCTCATGCAGGACTTTCACCTTGTATCTTGTTGATGTACTCTCTTTTGTCAAGATGTAGGATTGTAAGGTTAAAGTGCTACAATATATGAAAGTCTTGCCTTTTTAGGATGGTTGACCCTCACTTTGCTTTATTTCCTCAGCACAGCACAGTTTCCTAGTTTCCAGCTCCTGGCTGTTAGATTTGATTAATGCACTGAGCTATAAGCCCACAAAGTGGCGAAGTCTTCGTATCTGGAACGTGCTTTTGTGACTTATGTTACTTTCTTTAACAATACATAAATATGTATACATAAATATTTGAGTCATTGCAGGTGCTTGGGTAGTGCAGCAGCAGTTAGTAGGCTGGCCTACCACTGCAGTGACTTAACGAGATGATTCATCCCCCAGTGCAGCAACAGCAACTCCTACTGAGTCGTGCAAAGGACTGACGTTCCTTCTAGCTTTCGTCCATGCCCAGTGATCTTTGGTATAGGCTCCAGATCCCCTGCTGTCCCAATTAAGATGAGCTGGTTAAATGGGAGTATTGTACGATATCATCTTAGTTATTAAGTGCTGTGAAGTTGAATCAGATTCATGGTGACCAAATGGATAGTGTTTGTCTTCTGTTTTGGTCTTCAGATATCTGTGGCTTACTCATCATTTCTTTGATTGTATCCATCTGTCTTGTTGCTGGCCTTCCTATTCATAGTTTCCCTTCAGTTGTAAAGCATAATTGTTTAGGGTTTTTGTCAGTGCATTTGGGCTTTCCATTGTCTATGCTAACAAGGTATTCAAATAGTAATTTGAAATATATGCAAACGGGGCAAGCATGTTTGAATGCACCAGGCTAGAATTGATGTGTAATTTTAGTAGATGTCTTGGATTGTGGGAGAAATAGGGAGTGCCCAAAGTATACCCACACAGTCATGGGGAAAACATGCACATTTCACACAGTCCAAGGTCAAGATTGAATAATAGTAAAGTATTATCTGGTGATTTCTATTGATATACATAACTGTGTGTGTTGCTTTCATATGCATGTGAACAATAGAGGCTAAGTTGCCTTTCTTGTTTCTGCATCTCTTTGGCTGTACTACAAAGACACTATTCATTGTTTACTCATAGAGATCACACACACACACACACATATGCACTGTTGAGGCTCACTGAACCCGCTGGGGACCAGCAGTATTCTTTTCATACACTGAACTCGGCAATGAACTCCTGTCTGTACTCTCATACGCTCTCACACACTCACATAAACCATTCCTGATCACATGCCTATGTCTCCTGCTTTCATTTCCAGGTATGAAAATGCTGTGATGGTAGCCAGTTTTCTCTGCTTGCCATTTCCAGTGCCGTTTCATGTCTTTCTGTCTCTTCGCTGTCATCTTACCCCTTTATCTTTGCTTTTCCTCTGGGGGTGTGTCCACCTACTGAATTGCATCTGCTGTCACCACACAAGAATGTAAAGAATCTCCCAGATGTTCTTCTTCTCTCTGCGTATGTTGGTGATAGAGAAGGATATGGTCAGAAAAGGACATGAGGCCAGCAGCAGTGGTCAGTGGAAGTTCCCTTGGCTGGAAGCTTTATCTGCTTTATCTGATACACTGGAATTGAGCTGAGAATTGTGAGTTAACAAACATACTGCATGCTAACTCACAGTGCACACACACACAAAAAGACCTTGTTTGCAAATGGTGCTTTATAGGCTAGAATGGCATACATTGCTAATATAATAGAAGTTGAGCCTGTATGTGCGTTTAATAAGCCGATCATAATCGGTTTCTCAGACTAAATCCTAGAAATCAGACTAAGAAATCCGTTACAGAGATCCTGATTTTTATTCAGTAATTGGATTTCTCGGAGCATGTGTATCTAGATTCTGGTTTCAATTGTTTTTTTCAGTCTGCGCATACATGCAAACGGAGCCCAGAAGCGGCTAGCAGAATCAAACCTGGTTGCTGGGTGTGCTTGTTCTGAGACTTTATTTCTTTTGGGCTTGTTTCAATAGCTTTGGTTGCTTGTTTCTCTCGCGGGATCTGGCAACCCTGGAAGTAAATTAAATGCAATGTTTGAAGTTTACATCACATCCTTCTTTTAGAGTATTGGCTGGTTGCAAGGTAGAAATCTGATTATTGTCTGGGTCATGTAAACCTGGAGCTTTCCCATTATCTGATCACCCAAGTTTATGTAAACTTAGTGGATCTACAGATTACTGACCAAATCTGATTTTCTGCAGTAATCTGATTATTAAGTGCTTGTAAACACACTCAGTGTAAGAATCTGGTACTGGAAGCTCAAGAGACTCTCTGAAGACCAACAGATCTTGCTCATACTCATTTTTTACAATTTAGCCATAGAGCCAAAATATGATTTACATGTGTTTTAGAAATAATTATCAGGACAAACTCAGAAGTAGGTAGTAGACATGCCAAGATATTTACCCCTTTGTTTTCTCCTGTTCTTTCTTGGACTTTTTTGTTGGTTGCTGGACATTTCTTCTCCATTCTTTGTGGTGCTTCCCCTTCCTTCACACTCAGTAGTTGGTTGTTGTCTCTTGTTGTTTGTCTTGGTGTTTACCTTTGTTATCTTAGCTTTAGTGTGTCTGCTGTGTGCTCTAGTTAGCTTTCTGTGTGTTCTTGTTTGGTGTAGTGTTCTAAGTTCAGCATTTTTCCCCATGCTTGGTACGTTTTACTCTTAGCCTCCCTGTTGGTCTTTTGTTCACTGGACTTCACTGGACTGCACTTTATTGCGTACCTTGTTGTTTATACTACTTTTTTCATTTCTTCAATAAACTCCACCACTTGCTGTAGACTTCCGCCCTCAAATCCACTGTGCTCTCCAAGTCTAGTTCTTACACAAGCCCTGACGTGGTAAATAATTGTAGGGTATGCAAAAAACATGACTGAATGGTTCCTTCAACACGCAGTCCATCCTTAGAGCTTTTGGTTATTTTAAGTCTTCTACAGTAGTATATCAGCGGGACACAATACATTTTTGTTTCCTAACCCAAACATTTCTTTTGCAAAACTGCGACTAAAGGAAATAAAGCAACAAACCAAGGCTGAGATCTACCAAGGCCTCCCAAACTCTACTCAACGTTAGAGTTTCACTTATATTATCTTTCATGGTCTTTCCCTTAAAACTTAATTGAATCTCTTTTATCTCATAAAGTCTTTCTGAACACCAATCAAGCTGTTCAACCTGGATTGTTCTTTCACTCAGCTTGTTCCATATTTAGTCCTTTACTCTGTATATTGCTTGTTTACCTACACTTCTGAATTGCTACAGCACTTTCCTGACTTTTTCAGCTGGTTTGCTTACTACATTTACATTTACAGCATTTAGCAGACGCCCTTATCCAGAGCGACTTACAATTGGTGTACAGTTGGTGTACAATTGGTGCAGAGGTGGGATTTGAACCCTGGACCTTCTGGTCCAGAATTCAGTACCTTAACCGCTAGGCTACCACTAGTCTCACTCTAAAACTTCTACAGTTTCACTTTCCCACTACAACCCTTTTGGGTCTGCTACTTCCATGCTGTCAGTGTCTCTGCAGCCCTTACACATTTTATCTGATTTCTTTGTTTTGACCGGCTTCTCTTGTCATACATTTGCCCACGCCCGGAAACTTTTGTTTCTTTTGTTTACTAATATTATCTTTTGTGGTTTTCCCTTAAAACTTAATTGAATCTCTTTTATCTCATAAACTCATAAACAGCTAATCAGGCTGTTCAACCTGAATTGTTGGGCTTAAACTTGTTTGTAACAGAGGAGGCTTTTTTATGCTTGGCTTGAGGCCAACAAAAAACATAGAGGGACAGGCAAGCTATTCACACATCAACAACATGGCCACCAAAAACAGAGACTAAAGAGATAATTGTGTAAAATTTTAACATAGTAAAATTTTGTTTAGGGCATAAAATCAATCTTTAGCATTACAAATTGAACACAGGGCAATACGAGTACAATATACAGGAAAGAGGAAAGCTTAGAAAAGGGAAGAAGGTAAGAAGACAAGAAATAGGGAAATGTGGAAGAGAACTAGATGAAAAACAAGTGAAGATGCGATAACTTTAAATATACACACAGTACAAAGTTTGGAAGTTCACAGTGATGACAAAAACCGCAAACAAAATGGCTTTTTTTACTTGGCCTATCCACCCTTGCAGCTAGTGATTTGGGTGGGAGTCTGAGCACATGACTCCTATGTACCCCCTTCTAAATTGACCAGAACAAATACACACACACACACAAACACACACACACTAATCACATTAAACATGTCTAGAGAAAACGCCTAAAATTCCAGACTTTAATGAAAATTTAATGATGGAATGTCATGACTGTCTATAAATACACTTGAAATACACTTGAAAATGAGTGATGTCTATGTGCTTGGTATGTGTGTGTGTGTGTGTGTGTGTGTGTGTGTGTGTAAGGGAACACACCACCTCTGACTCACACTAAAATCCCCAACCAAGGATGCCAAATCCTTAAAACAAGCACCAGACAGAAGCATAGACAGACACACACTTCAAGAACATCAGCTGATCAACTTATTGTGTTTTACACCAAATGGTTTTATGATTTTCATAAAAAAGTGAGGACCAAGGCAGTAGTAGTAATATTAAATAAGAAAACTACTATTTTACATTCACTGATTTCAGATTTAATAAGCTTCCTGGGCATAAATTTGCTGTATTTGTATTTCTTTCTTTTTTACACCCCTTAATAAGAGCAAATCTGCCAGAGATTGTGCAAGCTAACCTCAGCATTTTATGCAGTTCCATATAAGTTTGATTTGTGGTCAGGTCATTGTGGGGGCCCACCTCTTCTGTATTCATTTATGGCATCTTTGGTGTACCTGTCATTTTGCATTAAAAGTGCAGTGAAAGCATGGCCCAGTTCACCATATCACGTCCACTGTACATCATTTTTCCATTAAAAGGGTGAACGTCCAACTGCTAACGCATGTTTTTCAGGACGAAAATGAGCTGCATCTTCAGCAGAAGCACAGCCTGAGCAGCATTAATCAGCGTAGAGTGCTGTAAGTTGCGCTGTGGGTTGTTTAAGACTTGTAATTCTCTGCCAGACCTTTGTAGAGTGCTGACGTTAGTGTTACATAAGAGCTTTATTTAGTGCTGATGTGTCAATACCATAGAATACAATGATTTTGCTCAAGTGCTCAGTCTAAATTTGGATGTGGTTATATTTCAACATGCAACAGTGGAGTCTTGCAGCTCAACCCTATACAAACTTAGGCTATACATTAAGACTATAAAATATGACTATAATAAGACTTTAAAATGTTCTGCTTTGTGTGAGCTTTGGGGTGAACATCTGTTTGGGATAATAAATGCATGTCCTAATCTTAGGCTCTATATACAGTACTGTGCAAGTCTTAGGCCACCATTAGACTTGTTGTTTTAGCAATGGTATAATGACCATGTATAACATAGTGTCAGCGACTGGACCCAAACATTTCAAACTTGGATTCGTCTCTCCATAATACTCTTTTCCACTGATTTTCATACCAATCTTTGGGAGCTTTAGCATATCTTAGCCTTTTCACCCTGTTTACCTTTCGAAAAGGTGGTTTCTTGGATGCTACCTTTCCAAAAAGACCATTCCCGATCAAGCTTTCAGACTGTAGAATGGTCAACTTAGCATCTCGATGAAGCTGCCACATGCTTAACATCTGCTTTGCAACTCATTTTACGCACAAGACATTCACTACACTGTACCACCTCTTCTGAATCTTGGAATCCCGGTGCGTGCCTCGCAGATATTAATAACCTAATCATCCTTGTGTAATGACATCTGCAGGAGCTTGAAATAAATACCACCTTAAACATGCAAGGTGAGTAATTTTTTGTCCGGGGAATATATATGGCCATTATACAATTGCTAAAACAATGATATATCTAATTTAATAGTGGGCTAAGACTTTTGCACAGTGCTGTATTTATGCACAATGAATTGCATCTGGATCTACTCGGGTTGGAACACTTTCCCTAAACTGCTTCCCCATTATAACCAGATGAGATCAGTTTTTACTTTCCTTTGTACATTGCACACCAGCGCACTGGTTTCATTTTACTATCTGAACCCTAATGCAAGCGTAGTTATTTTACATAAAATAAACATCAGCGTATTATACACTGTCAAATAAGGGCAGAGACCATCAACAACAGGATATGCAGCATCTGGTTTGGCACAGGACAAGGCTTTGGTTGGCAGCTGTAATTTCTGCCATGGTCAGCGCTACTATAGTCTGGAGAACATTCTGGAGACAAGAGAGGAGTCAGGATTGGTGGGAGAAAATTTTGTCTGGTTTCGCACATGAAGAATACCTGCCATTCTGCTGCGTACAACACCAGACAGTTAGCTGAATTTGTGGCCACTTGAGAAAAATGACCCATCTGCAGTCAGACACACAGTTGCACCCACACAGGTGTAGGATACAGCACCTGGTCCTACCTTTTTAGGCTCAGCAATGCAGCTGTATCCATATATAACTGGGAAATGTTTTGGACATTAAAGGCTGGCCTACGCCTCAAAAATATGTGAAAATTCAATATTAAATAATCAAATTCTTTGTTTACCCTCTACTGCGTTTCAGAGTCAGTACAAAGCGTTTGATAGCTGTCCGCTGCCTTTAATTCCATGGCGTGTTTAATTCCGCCGTTGCCAGATCCCACGACAAAAAACCCCATCACAGTCAATGGAAAAAAGTGGCTAAATAAATAGGCAGACCTGGCAACCGTTTTAGGAAATTGGGTAACTGGTATACATCCTATGAGTAATCCAATTACTGGAGTAAAATCCAACTCCCTTTATCGTCAGATAACTGCAGAAATCCGAATATGATTGGATTATTATTGCATGTAAATGCACTGAGTGACAAAAAGGGCACTGGCTATGGGAAGATAAATATTAATAAATATATAGTAAATATTTGAGGAGCGCTGGGGGTTACCACACTGCATTGGAACAATAGGCAGCTCAGACATCCTCGTAACCTCTCCATCAGAAAGTGATTCCACCTATTCCCTAGACCAACTGCATCAACCCTCACTGTTCATTCTACAACCACTCCAACAGGAACCAGATATAAATAACAAATGCATGAACTGAAACCAAAAGTAACATATACAGTGGGGCAAAAAAGTATTTAGTCAGCCACTGGTTGTGCAAGTTCTCCTACTTAGAAAAATGAGAAGAGGTCTGTAATCACAAGGGTATGTTGATGGGATTCTAACTCATACTGGATGAACTCCTTGAATGTGAGGCACTTGCACTACATTTGATGTTCAACTGCAGCTCAACAATCTGTTGGTTCATCTCTAAGTTGCTTGCTGCCACATACCCTTGCAAGAGCAGCAGTCATATGACATGCGATTCATGTATGCACGCACTGTGCCCGTATGCTGCAAGCGCATGGGTTCCTTCTGTGTTCAGGAAGTTGTGGGGTAGGGCTGTTTTCTGTCTTCTTCTTTTCACTTGCATCTGTTATTTTGGCTTCCTTCGAAGACATCGCAGATGCCTTTTAGCGTCCATGTTTTTTTGCCCTCGTTGTTCTTTGATTGGGAGTCTGCTATTGCGATTCGGACCAAACTCTGACGGAGTAGGCAGCAGAGAGCGGGGTAGTAGTACAAGAACCTGTGTTGATTCGGTCACCATCATGGACACAGAAGATACAATTTCGGATGCTATAATGGAAAGACAAGAAGATATCGTCACCCAGCCTGAACCAGGAGGCACCGCTCAAGTGGTAGGCTGTTCCTGTTATTGGTTATTTTGGTCCGGATTGTGGTGTAGATATAATTGACAAAAGGTTACACGATCTTTTTGTGTTCCCTGTTAATTGTTTTTGTCATGTTAACTTTGTAGTCAGTGCTACAGTTTTTAGTATTAACGATATTCCACTGAGTGATTAGGAGCTAACTGACTAATGTTCACAGTCATTTTATTAGGGATGCACCGATATTGAATTTCTTAGGCCGATACGATAAGCGATTATTACTACATTTTTGTGGCCGATACTGATAGTAAAACTGATCATTTAACCTTTCTGTATTTACAAGAAGTTCACATTATAAACCATATATGAACTGCTGATACAATCTGAATCAGTAATTCATTTTACATAGCAATAAAACAGGTCAATCAAAGATGATAATTATTGTAAACATAAGTTACAGTTCACACACACACACAAAAAAAATTTAACTGAAAGACTATAACTGCAAACATAACTATACGGTCAGCAACATCAGATATTTAGCTTGATGAATAACAGGCAAAAGAAAACCAAAGAAATATTCATATATAAATTTATAATAAGTATTGGTTATAATATAGGCTAATGTTCTAATATTGGATGCATATATCGGCACATAATATATCGGCCGCCGATATATCGTGCATCACTGATTTTTACAGATGGTTTTGCATTCAATTATAAGCTGTACATTCATATCATGGAACTACATCAAGAGAAACAATGTTTTTGTTGAATATTTACATATTTATATGAACATTTTTATTAATGGATATGAATTCGCGACAAAAACATTTAAACATCTTGTCAGTTACTTCTTAACAATGAGCAAGACTGGTACTATAATAAAATAAAAGTAATATAAGTATACTAATAAAAATATATCTGACAAGAAGTACTACTATGGAAGGTGGTTATTAAAGCAATAAGGCACAAGAGGGTGTGCATTATTGTGAATATATCACAGGAAAGAGGTGTTGTCAGGCCCGACGCGTAACACCTCTTTCCTGTGATATATTCACAATAATGCACCCCCTCGAGTGCCTTATTGCTTTTATACCACAGTTCCGTTATCGTTTATCATTTATTGTTAGATTTTAAGATAAAAAGGACAGAAAAAACGATTTAAAAAAACGTTTATCACCCTTCCGCGAGGTAAAATAGTTCCATTCTATCGTTACCTCGCGGCATTAAAGTGTAGGAACAGAATTACCCATAACTGTTTATTATTCAGACAATAAACACAAATATATCGATTGGTAAGTTTTAATTTATTAAAGAGAAAGTTTATTTACATTCAATAAAATGGGTCGGGTTTACAAGCAAGCTGTTCCTAAGATCCACTATTCTACCGACTGAAGCAAATCGGAGTCGGATCCCGGTGTTCTAACC